>JZKD02S0808076.1:0-14517 GCA_000966675.3 Picea glauca | reverse complement strand
GTCAACAAGCTTAGTGCTTGCAGACATCTTTTACCTGGAGCTTAGGAAAATGACCAAAAAATGAAAGTGCTCAAAATTGAATTTTGAACTTACCAGGAGGTGCGCTTGGCTGAGGTGAGTAGCCTGGTATGGTTAGATTTCAGAAAATCCAACTTTTACCCATTGAAACTTGATTAGCGAATTTCTGGTTTTCTGGTACTTTTGGTACTCTGGTACTTCTGGTTTTTTGGTACCTGGTGAAAACTAGGGTTTCACTTTCCAGGAGGTCTAGCCACTGAAAAGGTGCGCTGAAGATGCCAAAGTGTTCTTTGAGGTAGGGCGCACTTTTCTAGATGGCTTTGGGGCTGAAATTCTTCTTCACTAAAAAGCCCTAATTTGCATGTACGACAATAGTGACATTTTTCTTCTTCTTGTGAAAGATGCTCTCTTCAGCTTAGCTCTGAAACCATGTTAAGGTTTAAGCTATTATTAGGTTTCTTTTCAATTCACTAGATAACCATAGCATAGATAGGATCACTGAGAAATACACAATCACAAGAGACACATCATTTATCTTGGGAAACCCTCATGGGGGAGAAAACCTAACAAAAACTTCCTTAATATAGATAGCCAATACAATGCCAAGAGAATAAACCAAACAATATAGAAAGTCCTCTCCCAATAATGCGCCTCTCTCTCTCTTCCTTCTTCTCCAACTGCAGCTCCAAACTTGCGCTCTAATGAACAAGTGAGTGAATGAACAAATGGGGCGTTGACCTCTCTTATTTATACAATCTAGCAGGTGTGAACTGATGTGTCTTTTCACTGGCAGGGCCGACTTCTCATTCTGGGTGGTTATAACCACTTTAATATATTCCGTGGGCTGACTTTTCATTTAGCCTATTACAATTAGGGTTTGACCAATCCGCATAAGGGGATTTGGTCATTTACAGTACCCGACATGATCAATCCACAAAAGGGGATTGATCTAATGCATAATACATCAATAATAAATAGAATACTCTTTGCAGTTATAATATTTCAACAAGATTTGACAATGGGGGTACTTTGAGAAATTTTGTTGTGGATCATTTGAGGAATTTCTTTTCTTTCTCAAGGGAAATATTGGGAAATAGTAGAACAATTGAGTGTGGAAACCCGAGTTCAGGGTATTAGATATTAGTGGGGTAGTAAGGAGTGTTTGTGTTAGATTTTCAATACAATGAGGGTACTTTGAGAAATTTTGTTGTGGATCATTTGAGGAATTTCTTTTCTTTTTCAAGGTAAATATTGGAAAATAATAGAACAATTGAGTGTGGAAACCCGAGTTCAGGGTATTAGATATTAGTGGGGTAGTAAGGAGTGTCTGTGTTAGATTTTCAATACAATGGGGGTACTTTGAGAGATTTTGTTGTGGATCATTTGAGGAATTTATTTTCTTTCTCAAGGGAAATATTGGAAAATAGTAGAACAATTGAGTGTGGAAACCCGAGTTCAGGGTATTAGATATTAGTGGGGTAATAAGGAGTGTCTGTGTTATATTTTCAAGACATTTTAGTTTGAGCTACACTCCTACAATACTCTTGAAAACTAAAATCAAAGACTCCAATCAAAACTTTAAGCAATGCTAGATCTAAAACACACAATTGAAAGTATTTACAACGTGCCGATATTGAAAAACCTATCACACCTATCTCTTTTGAATTGAAACTGAAAGATTACATAGCAAATCACTTGTCAAGTCTCCAAGATACCATTCCAAGTCTCCCCCATCTCTCCATAGAGAGATCTAGGTTTTACAAATAAAAGCACCTAGGTTGACTATGTCAAAACCTTGACTCCTATAAAGGAGAGTGTCCAACTTTGAATATATACTTGCCTAAAATAGACTGCCAAGATAAACTTAGAAACACCTCTAACTAATGTACTGAGTGTAATTTTAGAACTTGTGCTAAGTCTAAACAGAAAAATCACTCTCTAAATTCAAGTAAGAATCAATCACAAATCTGGAAAAGAAATTCTAAAAATAGAAAAGCCACTTCTAATTAAAGAAGGATAAAACTAGAAACTAACAAAGGTGCCTCTACCTCTATCTATATATCTGTTGCACCTAATAGATGCCTCTATTAATGTCGATGCACCCTCACCCAAGGGACCTCTCTTTGTTAACATAACTAAATGCAAGGATTTACAAAGTGCTACCTTTGAGCTGATGATTGTGATGTGTTGAAGTACAACACGTATCGAGTAAGAACAAACTAACACTTTGTCTTTGTGAGGAAAGTGTTTCCAACCAAACCAAGTCTCTCTCCCAGGATCTCAAACTTCCCCTTAGTTAGGGGCTTAGTGAAATGCTTGTGCATTGCAAATATGAAGGAACATACTCAAGAATCAATGCTCCCTTTTGAACTCAATGTTTGAGGCAGTGGTATTGGATATCAATGTGCTTGGAGAAATCATGAAATATTGGATTCTCAAAGAGCCTGATGCAACTCTAATTGTCATAGTAAACACACTAAACAATTGTAGGCTCCAAAATTTGATTGGTCAACTATGCTATCAAATTTTGAAGCTAGATGGCCTCACAAATTGTTAGCTTTCATGGTTACTTTGAAAGTGTTTACACCATGTTTCAGGGTGCTTCATGAGATTTGGGGTACATCATGTATGATCAACCCTTGGATAGTACATGATGGATTTGTACATGGGAGATGGACTATGATGGATTGCACATTAGAGATGGCTTACTCAATGGTTGCTTGACCTCATTTGGGTGCTTGCATGATATTATTCTCTAAGGCATTGGAGATATTCATACAACTTTGGTGCCATTCTGCATGATGACCACATGGTGATGGTTACTTGCTTGGAGAATGCCTTGATTTAGTGAATGATTGTTTTGCATCTTGGAAGGCATTGTGCCCTAGACAACACATGGTAGTTTGGACGCCTGCATCGAGTCTTGGAGTTGACTTGGGGATTATTGGGTTGTGATATTGTTCATGTAAGAGGAGTGGACTTAGTCAAGTACATGGTTTAGGAGGTTTTTTGGAGTCTTTGGAAGCTTGTAGGAGGAGCATTGGACACATCTCATGGAAAGTGCTTGCATTTGGAGCCTTGCTTATGGACAACATCAAATTGGAGCTTGACATGTGTACCCTTGGAGCATAGTGTTCCACATGTTTGAGCTTACATGTGTTATTGTAGGTTTCTTGTAAGGGCATATGCTTACATTGCATTGTTGGCCTCCTTTACCTCTCATATATATAGAGGAAGGAGAGAGTCATTCATTCTCTCATCATTCTTGTGTAGATATGTCATCGATATGACTAAACTGCTATCCCACAATGCAACAATAGCCTATGCTATCCCACACTTCTCATAATGTTTGTGTGTGTCACATCCTCTCACCTATGCTACCTTTATGTTAACCCTAAATCCAAAACCCTAAATATTCTCCAAAGTGATCAACGATTGAGATTTAATCTCACATTCACTTTAGATCTAATGACTAGGACTTAGTCAACTCACTTAAGTTACTAATGCCAACAAATTTAGGCATTTAACTTAATTAATCTCACATTAATCTAAAAATATCATTCACTTTAATAATTACACATAAAGTGAACTCCCAAGGTTTTGAGAGGTTACAAGGACAACTTCAACATGCTAGACACCAAGCCCATGTGGAATTACCTTTTCAATTCTAAATACATCAACACTCCCACTTGGCCAGGAAGTTACTTCTACCACCTGGAGGTGGCTCTATCTTCGCTATCAGATTTGCTACCATGCTTTCTCTCCAATCCACTTGATTGGTTGCTCCCTTTGACACGAAAGCTATCCCTGCTATCTTTCTCAGACCTGTTTGTGAAGGCTTCCCTCTGATTATGCTTCTAGATTCCTTCTGCTCCTGAGCATCCTCCATGGTCATCTTGTACCATGAATTCTTATGGATAGACTTGGAAGGATGCTCCTTCCCACCTGAACTTGAAGGCTAACTCCCTTTGGGCTGCTCAACCTTTGGAGCTACATGCTCTTCATTTTCTTCCACTTTGCGGTTGTTTTCCACTACTCGCATAGGCTGGCCCTTTAGCCTATACAAGTTGCTCTCTCTAATTGCAAGAACAACTGTTGTGTCTGAGCTAGATCCTCTAGGCTTGATCAACACCTTTCCATCCCGAAATAATACTTCAAATCCCTTCTTCTCAATCTTTGAGACTGAGAGCACACTCTTCATGAGTTCTAGCAGCCATAGCACATTCGTCACTCTCAACACACCTCCTGAATCCATATGGAATGATACTGTTCCAGATCCTTGCACTACATGCTTGGTCCCCGTACTAAGTTCCACATACATATTTGGCTCCACTATCTATCAACCATACACCAACTGATATGGTTCCCAAGGTAGTCTGGGAAATAAGTAAGATCTCTGATTGTTCAAACTTCTTGGCGAACTCCTCATCTTGAGACCTTGCCAATGCAACTACCTGTGGTTGCGTCTCGTTTCCACCCTTCTTCTTGTTTGGACATTGACCTCCATAATGCCCAAACTTGTGACATGCATAACACTTGACTTTGCTTATGTCCTTCTTCTTTCTATCTTGAGAGGTAGACTCTCCACTGACAAACTTTTTGAAATTTCCCTTCTTTACTTGGCTAGCAAGAGCAACATTCTCATCATCCTTCTTGTACCTTCCTCCAATGAGTTCTTCATCCCAAATTTCCTCCTAAACGAAGTCATCCCACAACCTTGACCAATCATAGAGCTTCTCATGTGCCATGACCCCTTTGATGAACGACATCCACTCCTTCGTGAAGCCTTTGAGTGTCATCCTCACCAATTCTGAATCATTCACTACATCCCCTATTGTTGTTAGTTTATCTTGAACCTATCGCATCTGAGTGAGATAAGTCATCGCTATATCTAATCTTGTCTTCTTCATATCCTTGAGCTTCTCTCTCAACACCATTTTGTGATTCTTGTTCTTTCTCTGAAACAATCTCTTCAGAGCCTCCCACATGTCCCTGGAAGTTGTATTTCCTGATAAATGATGGATCAAATGATCCTTCACTCCATCTAGGATTATCCTACTGGATTTCACGTCCTTTAGCTTGTGGGCGGCCAGATATTTTGGATCCATTGGTGGAGTCACGATGGAGTTGAAAAACTCCCAAATATCATTCTCCATCAACACCAACATAATCCTCTCCTTCCAAGGACTATAGTTGGACACCCCATCCAACCTATACTCAAACCGTAAANATTGGAAAATAATAGAACAATTGAGTGTGGAAACCCGAGTTCAGGGTATTAGATATTAGTGGGGTAGTAAGGAGTGTCTGTGTTAGATTTTCAATACAATGGGGGTACTTTGAGAGATTTTGTTGTGGATCATTTGAGGAATTTATTTTCTTTCTCAAGGGAAATATTGGAAAATAGTAGAACAATTGAGTGTGGAAACCCGAGTTCAGGGTATTAGATATTAGTGGGGTAATAAGGAGTGTCTGTGTTATATTTTCAAGACATTTTAGTTTGAGCTACACTCCTACAATACTCTTGAAAACTAAAATCAAAGACTCCAATCAAAACTTTAAGCAATGCTAGATCTAAAACACACAATTGAAAGTATTTACAACGTGCCGATATTGAAAAACCTATCACACCTATCTCTTTTGAATTGAAACTGAAAGATTACATAGCAAATCACTTGTCAAGTCTCCAAGATACCATTCCAAGTCTCCCCCATCTCTCCATAGAGAGATCTAGGTTTTACAAATAAAAGCACCTAGGTTGACTATGTCAAAACCTTGACTCCTATAAAGGAGAGTGTCCAACTTTGAATATATACTTGCCTAAAATAGACTGCCAAGATAAACTTAGAAACACCTCTAACTAATGTACTGAGTGTAATTTTAGAACTTGTGCTAAGTCTAAACAGAAAAATCACTCTCTAAATTCAAGTAAGAATCAATCACAAATCTGGAAAAGAAATTCTAAAAATAGAAAAGCCACTTCTAATTAAAGAAGGATAAAACTAGAAACTAACAAAGGTGCCTCTACCTCTATCTATATATCTGTTGCACCTAATAGATGCCTCTATTAATGTCGATGCACCCTCACCCAAGGGACCTCTCTTTGTTAACATAACTAAATGCAAGGATTTACAAAGTGCTACCTTTGAGCTGATGATTGTGATGTGTTGAAGTACAACACGTATCGAGTAAGAACAAACTAACACTTTGTCTTTGTGAGGAAAGTGTTTCCAACCAAACCAAGTCTCTCTCCCAGGATCTCAAACTTCCCCTTAGTTAGGGGCTTAGTGAAATGCTTGTGCATTGCAAATATGAAGGAACATACTCAAGAATCAATGCTCCCTTTTGAACTCAATGTTTGAGGCAGTGGTATTGGATATCAATGTGCTTGGAGAAATCATGAAATATTGGATTCTCAAAGAGCCTGATGCAACTCTAATTGTCATAGTAAACACACTAAACAATTGTAGGCTCCAAAATTTGATTGGTCAACTATGCTATCAAATTTTGAAGCTAGATGGCCTCACAAATTGTTAGCTTTCATGGTTACTTTGAAAGTGTTTACACCATGTTTCAGGGTGCTTCATGAGATTTGGGGTACATCATGTATGATCAACCCTTGGATAGTACATGATGGATTTGTACATGGGAGATGGACTATGATGGATTGCACATTAGAGATGGCTTACTCAATGGTTGCTTGACCTCATTTGGGTGCTTGCATGATATTATTCTCTAAGGCATTGGAGATATTCATACAACTTTGGTGCCATTCTGCATGATGACCACATGGTGATGGTTACTTGCTTGGAGAATGCCTTGATTTAGTGAATGATTGTTTTGCATCTTGGAAGGCATTGTGCCCTAGACAACACATGGTAGTTTGGACGCCTGCATCGAGTCTTGGAGTTGACTTGGGGATTATTGGGTTGTGATATTGTTCATGTAAGAGGAGTGGACTTAGTCAAGTACATGGTTTAGGAGGTTTTTTGGAGTCTTTGGAAGCTTGTAGGAGGAGCATTGGACACATCTCATGGAAAGTGCTTGCATTTGGAGCCTTGCTTATGGACAACATCAAATTGGAGCTTGACATGTGTACCCTTGGAGCATAGTGTTCCACATGTTTGAGCTTACATGTGTTATTGTAGGTTTCTTGTAAGGGCATATGCTTACATTGCATTGTTGGCCTCCTTTACCTCTCATATATATAGAGGAAGGAGAGAGTCATTCATTCTCTCATCATTCTTGTGTAGATATGTCATCGATATGACTAAACTGCTATCCCACAATGCAACAATAGCCTATGCTATCCCACACTTCTCATAATGTTTGTGTGTGTCACATCCTCTCACCTATGCTACCTTTATGTTAACCCTAAATCCAAAACCCTAAATATTCTCCAAAGTGATCAACGATTGAGATTTAATCTCACATTCACTTTAGATCTAATGACTAGGACTTAGTCAACTCACTTAAGTTACTAATGCCAACAAATTTAGGCATTTAACTTAATTAATCTCACATTAATCTAAAAATATCATTCACTTTAATAATTACACATAAAGTGAACTCCCAAGGTTTTGAGAGGTTACAAGGACAACTTCCACATGCTAGAAACCAAGCCCATGTGGAATTACCTTTTCGATGATAAATACATCAACACTCCCACTTGGCCAAGAAGTTACTTCTACCACTTGGAGGTGGCTCTATCTTCGCTATCAGATTTGCTACCATGCTTTCTCTCCAATCCACTTGATTGGTTTCTACCTTTGACACGAAAGCTATCCCTTCTATCTTTCTCAGAACTGTTTGCGAAGGCTTCCCTCTGATTATGCTTCTAGATGCCTCCTGCTCCTGAGCATCCTCCATGGTCATCTTGTACCATGACTTCTTATGGTTTAGACTTGGAAGGATGCTCCTTCCCACCTGAACTTGAAGGCTAACTCCCTTTGGGTTGCTCAACCTTCAGAGCTACATGCTCCTCGTTTTCTTCCACTCTGCGGTTGTTTTCCACTGCTCGCATAGGTTGGCCCTTTAGCCTATACAAGTTGCTCTCTCTAATTGCAAGAACAACTATTGTGTCTGAGATAGATCCTCTAGGCTTGATCAACGCCTTTCCATCCCGAAATAATACTTTAAATCCCTTCTTCTCAATCTTTGAGACTGAGAGCACACTCTTCATGAGTTCTGGCAGCCATAGCACATTCGTCACTCTCAACACACCTCCTGACTCCATCTGGAATGGCACTGTTCCAGATCCTTGCACTACATGCTTGGTCCCCGTACTAAGTTCCACATACATATTTGGATCCACTATATATCAACCATACACCAACTGATATGGTGCCCAAGGTAGTTCAGGAAATAAGTAAGAGCTCTGACTGTTCAAACTTCTTGGCGAACTCCTCCTCTTGAGACCTTGCCAATGCAACTACCTGTGGTTGCGTCTCGTTTCCACCCTTCTTCTTGTTTGGACATTGACCTCCATAATGCCCAAACTTGCGACATGCATAACACTTGACTTTGCTTATGTCCTTCTTCTTTCTATCTTGAGAGGTAGACTCTCCACTGACAAACTTTTTGAAATTTCCCTTCTTTACTTGGCTAGCAAGAGCAACATTCTCATCATCCTTCTTGTACCTTCCTCCAATGAGTTCTTCATCCCAAATTTCCTCCTAAACGAAGTCATCCCACAACCTTGACCAATCATAGAGCTTCTCATGTGCCATGACCCCTTTGATGAACGACATCCACTCCTTCGTGAAG
Organism: Picea glauca; assembly: GCA_000966675.3. Lineage (NCBI taxonomy): Eukaryota > Viridiplantae > Streptophyta > Pinopsida > Pinales > Pinaceae > Picea > Picea glauca. The sequence goes on along the minus strand of JZKD02S0808076.1, from coordinate 5,733 downwards.
CCTTTGAGTGTCATCCTCACCAATTCTGAATCATTCACTACATCCCCTATTGTTGTTAGTTTATCTTGAACCTATCGCATCTGAGTGAGATAAGTCATCGCTATATCTAATCTTGTCTTCTTCATATCCTTGAGCTTCTCTCTCAACACCATTTTGTGATTCTTGTTCTTTCTCTGAAACAATCTCTTCAGAGCCTCCCACATGTCCCTGGAAGTTGTATTTCCTGATAAATGATGGATCAAATGATCCTTCACTCCATCTAGGATTATCCTACTGGATTTCACGTCCTTTAGCTTGTGGGCGGCCAGATATTTTGGATCCATTGGTGGAGTCACGATGGAGTTGAAAAACTCCCAAATATCATTCTCCATCAACACCAACATAATCCTCTCCTTCCAAGGACTATAGTTGGACACCCCATCCAACCTATACTCAAACCGTAAACCGGATGCGACCATCTCTGCAACCTACTAAAAACTCGAATTTTGGCTTTCCGGACCATTGGATGAAGCTTCCCATGGCTGTTCGTATCCTTCTGTTGTTGCCCAGGTCCTTTTCTGCGCTTTGTGAGTCTTTCTGGGCGTTGTCTGACATAATTGCCTGCCATGTTAATTTATATGAACCTAGCACCAAGCGGTTATTCCAAAATAAAATCAATTTATTTAATAATAACACAACTAGGTTACTTAATGGAAATCAGTGGAAGAAAAAAAATTTAAACCAACACACATTGCACAAAATATTTGGGTAAACACCCCTAGAAAATCCCTGAAGGGAAAACCAAATCTCAGTTTGATTTATTATTATAAATCTTGGGCTGCTGCCCTGGGCTAATGGCCCATTATAGGAATACAAACAATAGCCTAGCCCACTTGGCTGCTATCTCCCTTGCTTCCCCTTAATACCTTTCCTCAACCCTGCCCACTCACACTTGGATGAACTCTCTTCACCCACTCAATGAGATCTCCACACTGTGTGTGTGTGTGTCACATCCTCTCACCTAGGATGCCTTTTATTACATTGAGTTAGCCCTAATTCCAAAACCCTAGTTCTTCTCAAAATTGATCAACGACTGAGATATAATCTCACGTTCACTTTATATCTAAAGACTAAGACTTAATCAACTCACTTAAGTTACTAATGCCAACAAACTTAGGAATTTAACTTAATTAATCTTGCATTAATCTAAAAGATCATTCACTTTAATAATTACACATAAAGTGAACTCCCAAGGTTCTGAGAGGTTACACAAGCAACTTCCACATGCTAGACACCAAGCCTATGTGGAAGTACCTGTCTGATGCTAAATAAATCAACAATTCTCTCTCTCTTGGATCTTTTTTTGTACTTGATATTTCTCTCTCTTGGAGTTGCTAAGGTTTTTTGAGCTTTTTGGAGCATCTTGAAGACCAGGGTTAGGGTTTCATCCCTTGGAGACTTGGATATTTGGGTTTTGAGATGAAACCCTAGGTTGCACTTGTTGAAGTGAAGAAGAAGAGTAGACATCTTGCCTTGGAGGACATGTTTGTGTGATGCATGCTTGTTGGATCTCCTTGGTTGAGCTAGGGCTTTCATTGTTTTCCCTAGCTATGGTTTTGGAGAGCTAGAGGATTGTACTAACCTTGTGATAAGGCTATGGTATGTAAATGGAATTTATCTTTATGCATAGTAATGATGTTTCGAACTGTCCAATACTAGTGTAATTTCAAATTAGTTTTTTAGCCATCTATTTCTTTATGGGTTCACAATTTCTAGCACTCATATGTCTTGTTGATTTGACATAACTTAAGGGTGAATGTTTTAAGTGATTTAACATTATAATTGAAGCAGTAAGGGAAGATTTATTGTTGTATTTACAACTATTGTAAGTGACTTTTAGATCCATTATATGCATGATAACATTTCCCTAGAGGGATGAAACTTGTTAGCACACTTTGGTATCTTATCTCTTGAATTGCCCAGTGGATTGGGGTTGTTAGGAGTTGAAATGTTGTCTATTTTTTGGTTGTTATGTTTTTATTTCATAAGGTCCATAAGACTAAAAATTCACAAGGTTAAGATCAAGGAAACCTCTAATTAAAGGGTGATATTTTGTTTTGCACTAATTGTTGTTTGTCTAGAAATTTATACATGGTATTAGAGTTTTTGTGGTTGATATCACTCTAGATGTAAGATGGAGTTTGTATTTATGCTGAATATTACCTAGGAGAGGGGCTTGAACTTGTTTAAGGTTGTTGGGTGTGATACCCTAGGTTGTTTAAGAGAAGCACTTGAACCCTATAAAGGGTTTTGTTTACTTCATATGCTATTAATTTGTGTACTTGAGGATTGTTCAAGATGTGTAAGTTGACTATTGGTCTTAGAGACTATGACAATTGGATGGAGCTTCCAATTTTGTTCCTTGGAATCTTAGACTTTAGTTACTTATGGAGGAAATTGATTTTTGGGAACATGTTATGAAAGAGATTCTAGAACCTATTGATCTAGCGCAGTTGGCCACTCATTGGAAGAAGGAAGCCAAGGTGAAGAGAATCATTCTTGATTCTATGAATGATTTTTTTGTAGAGAAGGAANGACATGCATAACACTTGACTTTGCTTATGTCCTTCTTCTTTCTATCTTGAGAGGTAGACTCTCCACTGACAAACTTTTTGAAATTTCCCTTCTTTACTTGGCTAGCAAGAGCAACATTCTCATCATCCTTCTTGTACCTTCCTCCAATGAGTTCTTCATCCCAAATTTCCTCCTAAACGAAGTCATCCCACAACCTTGACCAATCATAGAGCTTCTCATGTGCCATGACCCCTTTGATGAACGACATCCACTCCTTCGTGAAGCCTTTGAGTGTCATCCTCACCAATTCTGAATCATTCACTACATCCCCTATTGTTGTTAGTTTATCTTGAACCTATCGCATCTGAGTGAGATAAGTCATCGCTATATCTAATCTTGTCTTCTTCATATCCTTGAGCTTCTCTCTCAACACCATTTTGTGATTCTTGTTCTTTCTCTGAAACAATCTCTTCAGAGCCTCCCACATGTCCCTGGAAGTTGTATTTCCTGATAAATGATGGATCAAATGATCCTTCACTCCATCTAGGATTATCCTACTGGATTTCACGTCCTTTAGCTTGTGGGCGGCCAGATATTTTGGATCCATTGGTGGAGTCACGATGGAGTTGAAAAACTCCCAAATATCATTCTCCATCAACACCAACATAATCCTCTCCTTCCAAGGACTATAGTTGGACACCCCATCCAACCTATACTCAAACCGTAAATCGGATGCGACCATCTCTACAACCTACTAAAAACTCAAATTTTGGCTTCCCGGACCTGCTGCCAGCTCCCGTGCCCACTTCCCGCTGCCCACTGCTCGAATTCATTGGTCACTTTCTGGACCCTTGGATGAAGCTTCCCATGGCTGCTCGTAGCCTTCTGTTGCTGCCCAGGTCCTTTTCTGCGCTTTGTGAGTCTTTCCGGGCATTGTCTGACATAATTACCTGCCATGTTAATTTATATGAACCTAGCACCAAGCGGTTATTCCAAAATAAAATCACTTTATTTAATAACAACACAACTAGGTTACTTAACGAAAATCAGTGGAAGAAAAAAAATTTAAACCAACACACATTGCACAAAATATTTGGGTAAACACCCCTAGAAAATCTCTGAAGGGAAAACCAAATCTCAGTTTGATTTATTATTATAAATCTTGGGCTCCTGCCCTGGGCTAATGGCCCATTAGAGGAATACAATGCAACAATAGCCTAGCCCACTTGGCTGCTATCTCCCTTGCTTCCCCTTAATACCTTTCCTCAACCTTGCCCACTCACACTTGGATGAACTTTCTTCACCCACTCAATGAGATCTCCACACTGTGTGTGTGTGTCACATCCTCTCACCTATGATGCCTTTTATTACATTGAGTTAACCCTAAATCCAAAACCCCAGTTCTTCTCAAAATTGATCAACGACTGAGATATAATCTCACGTTCACTTTATATCTAAAGACTAGGACTTAATCAACTCACTTAAGTTACTAATGCCAACAAACTTAGGCATTTAACTCAATTAATCTTGCATTAATCTAAAAGATAATTCACTTTAATAATTACACATAAAGTGAACTCCCAAGGTTCTGAGAGGTTACACAAACAACTTCCACATGCTAGACACCAAGCATATGTGGAAGTACCTGTCCGATGCTAAATAAATCAACAATTCTCTCTCTCTTGGATCTTTTTTTGTACTTGATATTTCTCTCTCTTGGAGTTGCTAAGGTTTTTTGAGCTTTTTGGAGCATCTTGAAGACCATGGTTAGGGTTTCATCCTTTGGAGACTTGGAGATTTGGGTTTTGAGATGAAACCCTAGGTTGCACTTGTTGAAGTGAAGAAGAAGAGTAGACATCTTGCCTTAGAGGACATGTTTGTGTGATGCATGCTTGTTGGATCTCCTTGGTTGAGCTAGGGCTTTCATTGTTTTCCCTAGATATGGTTTTGGAGAGATAAAGGATTGTACTAACCTTGTGATAAGGCTATGACATGTAAATGGAATTTATCTTTATGCATAGTAATGATGTTTCGAACTGTCCAATACTAGTGTAATTTCAAATTAGTTTTTTAGCTGTCTATTTCTTTATGGGTTCACAATTTCTAGCACTCATATGTCTTGTTGATTTGACATAACTTAAGGGTGAATGTTTTAAGTGATTTAACATTATAATTGAAGCAGTAAGGGAATATTTATTGTTGTATTTACAACTATTGTAAGTGACTTTTAGATCCATTATATGCATGATAAAATTTCCCTAGAGGGATGAAACTTGTTAGCACACTTTGGTATCTTATCTCTTGAATTGCCCAGTGGATTGGGGTTGTTAGGAGTTGAAATGTTGTCTATTTTTTGGTTGTTATGTTTTTATTTCATAAGGTCCATAAGACTAAAAATTCACAAGGTTAAGATCAAGGAAACCTCTAATTAAAGGGTGATATTTTGTTTTGCACTAATTGTTGTTTGTCTAGAAATTTATACATGGTATTAGAGTTTTTGTGGTTGATATCACTCTAGATGTAAGATGGAGTTTGTATTTATGCTGAATATTACCTAGGAGAGGGGCTTGAACTTGTTTAAGGTTGTTGGGTGTGATACCCTAGGTTGTTTAAGAGAAGCACTTGAACCCTATAAAGGGTTTTGTTTACTTCATATGCTATTAATTTGTGTACTTGAGGATTGTTCAAGATGTGTAAGTTGACTATTGGTCTTAGAGACTATGACAATTGGATGGAGCTTCCAATTTTGTTCCTTGGAATCTTAGACTTTAGTTACTTATGGAGGAAATTGATTTTTGGGAACATGTTATGAAAGAGATTCTAGAACCTATTGATCTAGCGCAGTTGGCCACTCATTGGAAGAAGGAAGCCAAGGTGAAGAGAATCATTCTTGATTCTATGAATGATTTTTTTGTAGAGAAGGAAATAGGTAAGAAAACATTTGAAGCTTTAGTTGAGTTGTTTCAAAATTCTTGTGCTTCTTAATAAATTCTCTCGTGGAAGCATATTTTGATCATTTGTATGAGAAAGACAAACACTGTGGTGAGCTACTTGACTAGGATCATTGAGTTGAAAGATTAGTTGGTTGCCATTAGAGAAAAGGTGGAAGATCAAGATTTGGTACACACACACATATCAAATCATGATCCTCCACCCTATATATATATATATATATATATA
>JZKD02S0808054.1:4307-14517 GCA_000966675.3 Picea glauca | reverse complement strand
CTAGGGACTCATTGGCTAACACATCAACCATGGACACCCTTAGAAAATAATAGCCAACATGGTAAAACATAGTCAACGATAACCAACCATGGTCTACCTAAGTGAGTCATATTCAGTCAATTTCGACCATAGCCAAACATAGTCCACCATGGTTAACCATAGTAAACAAAAGTCAACCATATTGAATCATCCCCAATTAAAGACAACCATGGTTAACATAAGTCAATTATGATAAAAATCGCAATATGAAATCATAATTGAGGATCATCATAATCTAACCTAACCCTTGAGGAACATTACATTATGACATAACCATTGAGAAAGACAGAAATTTGACATAAGTCAACCAAGATGAATGTTTCAATGATACTTAACCATTGATGAACATCGCAATCCAACATATCCTTTCATGAACATAGTAATGCAACAAAACCATTTAAAAACATTGCAATTCGAAATAAGTCGATTGTCCACCAAGATGAACTGTGTAATGCAATAAAACCATTAAGGAACATCAAAAATGTGACATAAACCTTGATGAATGTTGCAATGCAGCATAACCATTGAAGAATTTATAAATCCCATATAATATGACTNCTAGGGACTCATTGGCTAACACATCAACCATGGACACCCTTAGAAAATAATAGCCAACATGGTAAAACATAGTCAACGATAACCAACCATGGTCTACCTAAGTGAGTCATATTCAATCAATTTCAACCATAGCCAAACATAGTCCACCATGGTTAACCATAGTAAACAAAAGTCAACCATATTGAACCATCCCCAATTAAAGACAACCATGGTTAACATAAGTCAATTATGATAAAAATCGCAATATGAAATAATAATTGAGGATCATCATAATCTAACCTAACCCTTGAGGAACATTACATTATGACATAACCATTGAGGAAGATAGAAATTTGACATAAGTCAACCAAGATGAATGTTTCAATGATACTTAACCATTGAGGAACATCGCAATCCAACATATCCTTTCATGAACATAGTAATGAAACAAAACCATTTAAATACATTACAATTCGAAATAAGTCCATTGTCCACCAAGATGAACTGTGTAATGTGATAAAACCATTAAGGAACATAAAAAATGTGACATAAACCTTGATGACTGTTGCAATGCAGCATAACCATTGAAGAATTTATAAATCCCATATAATATGACTAAGATGAATACCACAATGCATCAAGACCATTTAGGAAGATTGTACTAGAACATAACCCTTAAGGAATGCCAAAAGGTGACATACGACTTAATGAATGTCGTAATGGTGATGTAATCATTGTGGGTCATTATAATTCAAAATGTCATAGAATATGTACATCACAATGAAACATAATCATTGGGGAACATTAAAATCCAAGACAACCATTGAGAAACATTATAATGTGACATAACCCTTGATGGACATTACAATATGACAAACATTTGGGAACATAGAAATTTGACATATGTCAACCAAGATGAACATCACAATGCAACATTACAATAGTAAACCATGGTTAAACATAATCAACATGGTCAACCATAGTCAACCATGATTAACCATAATCAACATGGTTAACCATAGTCAACCAAAATCAACCATAGTGAACCATGACCAACTAAGGCTAACCATGGTTAACATAATTCAAACATGATAAACATCGTAATATGAACTAACCATTGACTAATGTCATAATCTAACATAAGCCCTGAGAAACATTGCAATGTGACATAACCCTTCAAAATCATTGCAATTTAACATAAGTCCACCAAGTTAATTTCAATACCCTAGAAAAATACCCATGTTAAGCATAGAGACCATTTAAATCCGTAGATATTAAGTTGTTGTATTTCTATAGTTATATTAATATGGTCAGCTAGACCTTTTAATTGTAATTGTACCCTAAGTCTCCTATATATATATACCAATGAGCAGGGATGATTTTAAGGATGAAAATTTATTTTGAAATGTAGAAACCTTGGTGAATCTTATTAGTCCTTAATATGCCAATTATATAATGTTTGGCGATATTTTGTAAAAATATGCAAATTTCTAATGATTTTATATAGTTTGTATAGAATTTTGGCTATTTTTAAGGTAAAATAATTTTATCCTATAGAATTTGGGCGAATACTTTTTAGAATGGAGAATCGTTTTTTGGGAAAAACATGGAAAATTAGCCCATGGGCAAAATTTATCCCCTAAAAGTTTCCCTGCCAATGAGACCTAGTTTTACGATCATCTCATTTTATACATTTGTTCTATTGTAAAAGGAGGTTCCCCCCTCAAAGAGGCTTCACCTTCATTCTTCTCTTTCTATCAAGGTGTGAACTTACTTCTCTATCTCTTTTTATGTTATTTTGGTTGTTTGGTGCATAATAGATGGACCTCACAATGCGACATAATCATTAAGGAACATAAAAAATGTGACGAAACCATTGATAAATGTCGCAATGTAAGATAACCATTAATGAACTTAAAAATTCCATATAATCAACGAAAATTAATATCACAATGCATCATCACCATTTAGGAACATCACACTAAAACATAACCCTTAAGAAATGTAGCAACATGACATAACCCTTAATGAACATCGCTTTGTGGCATAACCATTGAGGAATGTAGAAATTTGAAAGATGCCAACAAAGATGAACATTGGAACATGACATAATAAATGGAGAAGATCATAGTCCAACATAACCATTGAGGAATGTTACAATGTGACATAACCCTTGTTGGACTTGGCAATCTGACACAACCGTTGAGGAACATAGAAATCTGACATAAGACAAACATGAGGAACATCACAATTTGACATCATCATAATAAACCATGGTTTAACATAATAAACATGGTCAACAATAGTCGACCACATCTCACCATGTCCAACCATGGTCAACCATAGACAAACATGGACAATCACAGTAAACCATAGTAAACCAAACTCAACGATATTGAACCATGGCCAATGAAATTCAACCAAAGTAAACCATATTCAAACATTTCCAACCATAGTCATTCACAATAAACCATGGTCAAATTTCAATCGATGTTAACCATGGAAAATTATAGTCAACCATAGTAAAACCAAAGTCAACCATAAATGGCCATGCTTAACCATACTAAAATATGGTCAACCATAGTCTTCCATTGTCAATTATAATCAACCATAATCAACATGGTCAACCAAATTCAGCCATGGTGAACTTGATTCAACTAAGTACAACCATAGTTAAATATGGTCAAACATAGTCCACCACTGTTTACCAAAGTTAAACATAGTCAACTAAAGTTGACCATAGTCAAACACATTCCACCATAATCATCCATAGTCAAATATATTCAACTAGACTCTACAATAGTAAAAACTGGTCAACCAAACTTAACCATAATACACCATCATGAGGCATGGTCAACCATATCAACCTTGGTCTATTATGGTCAACCATAGTCAACCTTGGTCTATTATGGCCAACCATAGTCAAACATGCTCAACCATAGCCAAAGATAGTTAACCATGGAATATAATGGTCAAATATGGATAAACCATATACAACCATGGTCAAGTTATGTCCACATAGTCAAACATGGTCAACAATAGGAAAACATGGTTAAACATAGTTAACCATAGGAAACTATTGTTGAACATTATTAACCATAACTAAACATAATCAACCATGGTCAACCAAATCAACCATAGTCAAACATATTGAACCAAAGTCAAACATATTCTTGTAAAGCTAACAAAAATCAAACATGGTCAACCAAATTCAACTATAGTAGACCATGGTTGACCAAAATCAATCATAATTAAATATAGTCAATCATAATCAACCATGACTAGCCAATGCCAACCATGGTAAAACATAACAAAAAATGGTCAACCATAGTAAATCATAGACAAACATGGTCAACTATGGTCCACCATACTAAAATATTATAGATTTTTCAATCATAATTATATTGATATTTTATTTCACAAATATACTAATCCTCCCCATCCACGTCGATTGTCAATTCACACAACCACATAACTAAAAGTGGTTGATATACACTGATTTGTGCCACTAGTTAAAAAAGGTAGAAAATGAAAATTATTAGTGTGTATCAACCACTTTTCATTATGTGGTTGTGCTAGTCGATATTAATTAAAAAATATAATAATAATAATATTTTTCAGGTCAAAGTGGATTCAAACACCAAATCGATGTATAAGACCCCCTTGTTTGTGGGGCAACGAGCCCCCTCTACAAAAAAAATTGATTTCTAAAATCTATGGAGGTGTACGTACCCTACCCCTCTTTGGATTTGAAACTATGACATCCTAGGAGGAAAACAAGATAATGAAATATAGAGGTATTACAATACTTGAAATTAGGAATGGAGCATTAAGAAGGTCTTGAAAATATAGATAAATAAGTCATTAGATTTGAGAAATTTAATATAATTATTTGTAAACAAATAGGTTATAGGTACTTTCGTCACTACTCTCGATTTTCCATCTCCACTATATAGGCATTTTCTATGGACCTAACCTATCTAACCCCTCAAGTGGGTAGAATAATATGTTTCCATGTAATAAAGGTCAATTTTAATAAGGCCTAAGAGTAAGGAGGAATAAGTCAATTGTAAGAAGACCTAATAGAATCTTTTACTTCTAGAAGGATCTTCCTCTAGATTGTTCTTTTGGATAGATAGATTTAGTATAAATAAGAGTATAGGGTATGAGAAGTTTTGTCTTGGGTATTATTGTAATAGAGATCTGCTCTGCTGGAGGTTTCCCCATGGAAGAGCCAAGTGAACATTGCTATCATTAATCAAAGTGCTCATTCTGGTGTTATTATGGTATTATTCTGGTATTGTTCTGGTTATATCATTGTTTTTCTTCCATTTCTAGCTAAAATATTTATTTTCTACATACTATTTTATATCTGGAATACTAAAAGTGGTATCAGATCAATTTCCACAGCAAAAAATTGTGGGTAATTTTTTTTTAGGGTAGAGACGTATTTCAACATCTTAAAGCTACAAAGATCTTTTGTTACGTGCATAAACACACATTTAGGGAGTAATACATGCAGGAAATGCAACAGATACTCAAGCGCAGATCTGTTGGTCACCCTTGTATCCCCTTTTCGTACCCCTTCGAGTGGTAGTGCATCAAACAACACTTGTATATAGATCGACCTAGATCTCCTGAATCCCTCTGTAGATAAACCGATTGGTTGCCTAACTCCTATAGTGTCACCGAGAAAAACACTCAGGAATATACGCTTTAGTACTTAGGTAGTCGGGTAGTATGGCTAAGGGAATGATCTAGCCTCCTTAGTTAGTGCCCTGAGATATTGGCCCAAGTAATAATGTTCAATCCTGCACGTATATCAGAGAGCTATAGCACAAGGAAAACCCTTTTCTGTAGAAACCATGAATATTGTAACCCTTGGGATGGAAACAAAAACATAATAGACAAGATCTACTACCACGCAATTATGCCTTCTGCATTATGGTTGTGAAATTACTACGCATTTCTTCCTGTTAAGCATTTGGGCATTTTGTCACTGCAATATTATTCAGGCCAGAGTATAAATCTGTAGGGAGTATAGTGGTCCCATAGACACACTTATTTGGGACCTTTCCCATTTTATTCCCCTTTTCTCCCTGATCAGAGTCATACCTTTCATTTTTAATCCTTTTTTTTCAGTGGACTCGACCCCTTCTCAGCTTCGCTATTTTTCCACTTATTCCATTATATTTCACTTCTCTCCCTGATCGTTGTGGTACCTATCACTTATAATCCCTTTTTTATGGTCCCACCCACCCATTTTTCTTTACCTGCACTTTCCCTCTCCAAATGGCCACCACTCACAACCAATACCTATGAGCTTCCATCAATCAAGCTAAGTAATCCATCCAACATATGACATTTGATATTGTCTCTACCAATTCCCTCCTTTCCCATTTCGACACTCAAGTCCAACACAAATTTGACACCATGAAAGCCAAATTCATGAACCAAGTTAGCACCCTCCAGTTTGTTCTCAACCAATTGTTGAACCACCCTTTAGGTCCTTCCTCCTCAGACCAACCTGGTGCTACTGATTCCTCTCATTCTCTACATTTTCAATCCAACTCCTTTCAGCATGACCCTCATCTTCCCCACGTCGAGGTCAAAAAATTTGATGGATCTGATCCTACAGTTTGGGTCACTCAAATGTTGCATTATTTTTCTTTGCATGGTATTACTGATGAGTTGGCCAAACTTCACTATGTTTTCCTCTATCTAGATCCTGAACGATGAAAATGGTGGAAATGGAGTAAAAATTCACGTTGGGGGTATATTACCTGGACCCAATTTGTTGAAGAGCTCTATGACCGCTTTGACAGTCATACCCACTATCTCGGTCGTTTGACCAAGTTGAGATAGTCAGGTATAGTAGAAGACTTTATAATGTATTTTGAGCATTTGGCCTTTCGAATCGAGGTATGTCAAATGATTTATTTCGTGAATGATTTATTGGTGGCCTAAAGGATGAAATGTGATCCCAGGTTCTCATGGCCGACCCTCAAACTTGTTTGGAACCTACTAAACATGCTAAGGAGGCCCAACAAGTTGTTTTTTCCCAGAACAAAAAACCCTCTTGTGTTCCTTTCACTCAAGCCATTAATCCTAACCCCCCTACCACTCCCCTCAAGGTACATAAATTAGCTAGGTCTAAAATGGTTGAACGCCAATTGAAGGGTATTTACTATAATTGTGATGAAAAATACTTTCCAGGGCACTAGTGTAAGGAACAAAAACTTTTTATGGCCATTTTCAAAGATGTTCCCGAAGAAGATGTGACAATTCCACTTGTTGAAGATCTCTCCCTTATCGATGCTACTCAGGAGCCCGCTAACCCACCTGAATTTGAACCACTCATTTCCTTGCATGCCCTCACTGGATTCTCTGCTCTACAAACCATAAAGCTCATTGGCTATATTATGAATAGGAAGGTCATCATCCTTGTTGACAGTGTTACCACCCACAATTTTATTCATCGTCATATTTCCCAGGAAACCAATTGCTATATTTGTGTTGTCAATAATTTTTAAATCATGATAGCCAATGCTGGGTCCATGAAATATAATGGGCATTGTGAAAATATACGTCTTCAAATTGGACATTACCACCTAAAAACTCATATGTTTTCTATTGAAATGGGCATTTGTGACATTGTGCTAGGTGTTGAATGGTTATGCACTTTGGGTCCCATTCTTATGGATTTTAAGGAATTAGCCATGCAATTCCAATAGGAGGGACAAATGTATCATTTCTAAGGTCTCACAACTGGTTCTCCTTAGATCATCAGTTCCCATTGCATGAAAATTATGCTCAAGAAAGGCCACTCCAGTATTATTGCTCAACTCCATTCTATTCATGTGGTTGAGACACCCTGTGTGCATCCTGACCTCCAAGATATTCTCTCCAAACACCAAGCTATTTTTTCCACTCCTAAGGGACTTCTTCCTTCTCGTGGTGTTCATGATCATTCCATACCCATTGTTCATAGTAGTCTTCCTCCCAATTTTCACCCTTATCATCATCCCTTTTCCGAAAAGAATGAAATTGAGAAAATAGTGTAGGAATTACTACAAGCGAGTGTTAGCCTCCCTAGTACCATCCCTTATTCTTCTCTTGTGGTCATTATACTTAATAAAGAAGGTACTTGGTGCATGTTTCATGACTTCCATGCCCTCAATAAACTTACCATCAAGGACAAGTTTCCCATTCCCATCATTGATGATCTATTGGATGAGTTGAGTAGTGCTCAGTATTTTACTAAACTTGATCTGCATTCTAGCTATCATTAGATACGTAAGCAAGACGCTAACATCCCCAAGAATTCTTTTCGATCTCATGAGGGTCACTATGATTTCTTGGTCATGTCCTTTGACCTATGTAATGCCCCCTCCACCTTCCAAAGCCTCATGAATCATGTCTTCCATTCTTTTCTCTATCATTTTGTCTTAGTTTTCTTTGATGATATTCTCATCTATAGTAAAACTTGGCAATCCCATCTTGCCCATGTGGATCAAGTTCTTCATCTACTCTCTCAGCATCAACTTTTCCTCAAACACTTTAAATGTTCCTTGGCACCTCATAAGTCGAGTACTTGGGTCATATTGTTGGTAAGGTTGTTGTCTGGGTGGATCTTAAGAAGATTGAAGCAATGCAGGATTGGATTCGCCCCAATACTATCAAAATCTTGCATGGTTTTCTGGGTTTAATAGGCTATTATCTCAAGTTTGTTCATAATTATTGAAAGATTGCGACACCTCTCACTACTTTACTTAAAAATAATTCTTTCACTTGGACTCTCACAACTGATCTTTCCTTTCAAGAATTGAAGGTGGGTATGTGCACTATTTTTGCATCGGCCCTTCCTGATATCACAAAGACCTTTGTCCTAGAATGTGATGCCTCTAGGAGAGGAATTGGAGCAGTCCTTATGCAAGAGAGTAGACCTTTGGAATTTACCAACAAATAATTGTCAGAACGCCATTTGGTCCAATCAATCTATGAAATTAAATGTTATCTATTTTGAATGTAGTGGATCTATGGATCCCTTATCTCTTAGGGCAACGCTTCCAAATTAAGACAGATCATCAAAGCCTCAACTATTTTATAGAGAAACGACCTTCCTCTCCAGAGCAACAAAATTGGGTAACTAAGCTCTTTGGATATGATTATGAGATCATTTACAAGAAAGGAAAATAAAATGTGGTTGTTGACGCTCTTTCTCGAAAATATGAAGATGAAGGGTCCCTTTTCTCCCTATCCTTCATTGTACTAGATTGGATTCAAGTTGTTCGCTAGGAATGGTTACAATATCCTTAAATTTTGCATCTAATCCAACAATTGCAAGACAATTCTCGGGTTTCCCGAAGGCACTCTTGGCACAATGACGAGATTCGCTACAAAGTTCATTTGTATTTAATTAAACAATGACAACTTAAATCCACAGTGCTTTTTGAGCTTCATGCTAGTCCCACAACTGGGCACTCAAGTTTTACCAAAACCTCTGACTGGGTCAAACATTCTTTTTTCTGGGATGGTATGAAAAAGGACATTCACACTTTTGTGGAAGAATGTGATGTTTTTCAACATAACATGGGATAAACAATCAAAGCCCCATAAACACTCCAACCACTTTCGATTCCACCCAATATTTGGAGGGACATCTTTATGGATTTCATTATGGGATTATCTAAATCAGGAAATAAGTCAGTCATCATGGTGGTAGTTGATAATCTTTCCAAGTATGCTTATTTTTGTTCTCTTCAACATCATTTACTGCATCCATTGTGGCTCAACGTTTCATGGATCATATCTTCAAGCTTCATGGCATGCCTCATTCTATTGTTTCTGATCGATACCCCACTTTCACCAACAATTTTTGGCAAGAAATGTTCATGTTAGAGGGGACCCAATTGCATCTCAACACCACCTATCATCCTGATACTCATGGTCAAATTGAAGTTGTCAACAGGTGTTTGGAGACTTACTTGAGGTGTTTTTCCTCTGAAAGGAAAAATCAATGGGCTCAATGGTTACCATTAGCTTAATGGTGGTACAACACTTCTTACCATACAACTATTTGCATGACTCATTTTGAAGAAGTATATGGACCAAATCCACCTCTCTCCTACATGCCAGGTGTCTTGAAGGTTCAAGTGGTTGACCAAACACTTATAGTTTGAGAAGTTATTCTTCGTACCCTCAAAGAGAATTTGGTCATGGATTAGAATCGCATGAAGAAACAAGATGATCAAGGTGGCTCAGAAATTCACTTTGTTGAAGGAGACCAGGTATTTCTTTGACTGCAACCTTATAAACAAACTTCACTCAAAGCAAAACATTGACAGAAACTAGCACCCAAATTTTATGGTCCTTATATAGTTCTCAATCATGTGGGACAAGTGGCCTATGACTTAGCTTTTCCTAGTTCTTTAAAGATCCATCCTCTTTTTCATGTCTCCTACTTAAAGAAGGTGATTGGAACTAAGTGCCAAAATCAAACCACAAGCAATTTTGGACAATCATGAGCATCGTCTTTGTCAGCTCACCATCAAGGAAGTGTTAGTCCAGTGGAAAGATACAACTATCGTAGATGCCACCTGGGAGTCAACTAACATTCTGCAACAATTTCCTC
>JZKD02S0808043.1:0-14517 GCA_000966675.3 Picea glauca | reverse complement strand
AGTAAGTAGAAGGTCATCGCCAAATTGCATGGGCCCTCAACCAAGTAACCAAGGGAGGTGGAAAGACAAATTCCACATGGGGGAAGGCACAACAACAAGAATTTGATGATATGAAGCATCACTTGTGCTCATCTCTAGTACTCTGCTTACCCGATCTACAAAAACTATTTGAGATTGAGATTGATGCCTATGAATATGTTGTAGGCATAGTTATCACTAAGAATGGTCATCTAGTAGCATACCATAGTGAGACACTCTCATATATTGTTCAGAAATATCCCACCTATGTCAAAGAAATTTATTCCATTGTGCAAGCATCTCGTCAATGGAAACATTGCATTCTAAGAAATGAGACAATCATCCACACTAGTAAAAAACCTTTGTAGTTCATACAAATACAAGGGAAGTAGTAGAACGAACACCATCAAAATTGGTCCACATACTTACAACAGTTTTATATCAACATAAAGTATAAAACAGGGAGCACAAATTGTATCGTTGACTTCCTCATTGGCCCTCCCATTGTTGCACTCACCACAGTGCTCCATTCCTATGGGAATGAGGCATCTATGTGGCCCCAACTTCATTTTCACTGATTTTCACATCCAAGATGTATTTTTATGCCATTTGGGCCACCTCTCTGTTCCCACAAGCGAGCATGAAAAGATGATTTGGGAGGCTCACTACAGTCGGATGGCAGGACATTTTGGCATGGATAAAATTTTGGTCATTCTATATAAGAAAAAATATTGGTCAAAACTTAAATAGGACATCAACAAGTATATAATATCTTTCAGTGTTTGTTCCATTTCCAAGCCAACAATCAAGAAGAAAGGCTTATACACCCCTCTTCCTACTCTTGAGATGCCTTGTGAATCCATATCAATGGATTAAATGTCTGGCCTTCCTTCCACCAAGAATGACAATGATTCTGTATTTGTGGTGGTTGATCAATTTTTTAATATAGCCATTATCACAGCCTGCAAGAAGAGAATCACAATGGAAGATACTGACAAGATATTATTCAAACGGGTGTGGGTCCATTTTGGGATACCATAGACCATCACATGATATTAGGACAGCAAGTTCCTCAACACATTTTGGTAGAGTCTCTAGTCATTGTTGGACACTAAGCTCACTAAATTCACTCCTTTCCACCCCCAAATCGATGGCTAGACAGAGGTCGTCAATTGGATGATTGTGCACATCTTGCACATGTAAAAATCTAAGAATCCATGTACATGGGATGAGAGTCTTCCCTATGTTCAACATAACTACAACATGGCTCTCCATAGCTCCATCGGCCATAGCCCATTTCAGGTGGGGCTAGGATTCCAAGCCTTGGGTCCCATTGATGTTGCACTACCCCTTGCAACCACACATACAAAATCTTCCCATTTTCATTATGAGGCCAAAAAATCCACCAGATTCATTGAGTGGATTCAACACATTCACCAACAGGTCCATGATATTTTGCAAAAAGATAATGTTAAGTACAAGAAACATCATAATCAACATCGGGTACTGCGCCAGATTAAGGTGGGAGACAAGTTTTGGTTACATTTGAAGAAAGATTTCCTTATAGGTCCCCATCAGAAGCTACTCCCACTTTTATATGGGCTTTCCATTATCACCAAGGATATGTATAGAAATGATTTTGAGCTCAACACTCCACCCCTCCTTGGCTTGCATCCAGTGTTCAATGTGGACCTCCTTCGACCATATTTTCCACCATTATTGAACACCTTAGAGATCGTAGAACATTTGAAACCAATAGAGATCAACCTTGAATGCATGGAACAAGCATCCACTTATCAGATAGTGGAAACATAGGTCAAGGGAACTCGTGAGTAGAGGATCCATCTTTATTGGGTTGTCAAGCTATGGAAGCTCCTACTCCAAAGAAAGTGGCTTTCTCAGGGCCAAATTGAGAAGAAGTTTCCTCACCTGATGGGGAAAATAAACAAAATGGAGACCATTTCTTCCTAAGGGGGGAGGACTAATTCAGGTGGATATTGGGTCCACCCACTTATTCCAACTGGCTCATCTTGACAGTTTTTAGTTCAACATGTTTCTTTGTAATGATGGCATTTCTTTGTAATTGTGGGTTATGCACTTTCAGGGATATCCTGAATCCCTAAAAAAGATCCAGTTGGATATTGGTGGTTTCCCACCTATTTGAATTGGGTTATTTTGGAAGTTTTCATATAAGTACATCTTTATGTACTTCTAGGGTTGTTTTGGGGAATTAAACAATCTTTTTTTGGGTTTCCATAGTCAAACTATATACTAAGTTTGATTTTGATGGAAAAATGTTTATTTCTCAAAAATACCTTTCCAACGGGCTATCACATGCCTAAAACGGAGGTCGTATGCAAAATTTACGACCTCGGGAAGTTGAGGTACCAACTTACCCATTAGGGCCCACATAAATTTTGGTGTTTCATTTCCTAGGGTTAGGTTTTTGGATGTGTAGGGTTTTGAAATTCATGAGTAATGTTAAAAAGGCCTCTGAAGCCTCACTGTAGTGATTCTACATAGATGGATGTGCATAGCATCCACATCACTTCTCAGAGATAGCTACCACCATTCGAGCAAGTTGTTTTAGTTTTACAGTTTCAACCTATTTTATTTATTCAATAGAAGTTATTGTTCACTAGATATTTGTTTTTGTTATCCATATCTCTATGTTATGGTATTCAATATGTTATTCATTTCATTCTTCTCATAAATCTGGATCACATATTTTCTTGGTTCAGTCTTCAGATACACAGTCATATGGTGAGGCTACTAGAAATCCCTTTTGGGAATCGTCCATGTGGGAGGAGTGCAACTCCCTCCTTGAGAACCAAACTTGGGATTTGGTTCCCCTTTTTTCAGGAAGGAAACCTATCAGGTGTAGATGTGTCTACAGGACCAAGAGCACAAAAGATGGATGGGTTAGTAGATACAAAGTTGGGCTAGTTTCCAAAGGCTTTCAATAGGTGCATGATATTGACTACGATGAGACCTTCACTCCAGTAGTGAAGATGAATTCCATACATTTGGAACTTTCCATTGTGGCAACCAAAGTATGGGAAGTCGATCATATGAATGTGAAGAATTCATTTCTTCATGGATATCTCTCTGAGGAGATATATATGGATCTCGAGGGATTTATCTAGAATTCATATTTGGTCTGTCGATAGAAGAAGTATATTTATGGCCTCAAGTAGGCCCTGAGGGCATGGTATGCCAATATGGAATCCTACCTGCTATCATAGAAGATTGTACATTTTAAGTACGACCCAAATATTCACATGCTTAGGAGGACTGATTCACTTATACCCCTAGTTATGTATGTTGATTATTTGTTGATCACTAGTTGTTCGACTTCAGTGATTCTTGCAGTCAAGAGGATTATGCATGATCATTTCATTATGAAAAACATGTGTCTGCTACCTTTCTTCCTTGGACTCAAGATTAGTCGGGATGCATCAGACATCAAACTATCTCAGGCCAAGTATGCACAAGATCTCCTTGAAAGATTTCACATGACATATTACAAGGCTTCCCCAACTCCTTTCCTATTAGGAGTTAGACTTGAGTATGGTGGGGACACTCCACTGGTTGAAAACATAGTGTATAGACAACTAGTGGGGATCTTTTTGTATCTCACACACTCCAGACTAGACCTCTCCTATGTAGTTGGAGTAGTCTCCATGTTCATGCAGGAGCTGCATGAGCTACATTGGAAGCATGCAAAGTGTATCCTTTGATACATATAGGGAACCATGACCTTTGGGATTCACTATGCATAAGACTCTACATTAGACCTCATCAAGTTCACTAATTCTGACTGAGATGGTGATATAATTGATCACTAATCCACATCTTGTTACTCACTCATCCTTGGTTCTGGGCCTATTTGTTGGTCAAGCAAGAAGCATGTTGCTATTGCTTATATTCAGCTGAGTTAGAGTACAGAGAGGTAGTTAACATAAACATTTAGGCTATGTGGCTAGTAGCTACTAGATTTTCTCACTGAGTTGGGAATTTATTTTCATCGATTGGTCGTCATCTGGTGTGACAACCAAAGCACTTTGAAGTCCTGCAGAGATCCAGTTCAGAGGCAATGGAAGAATCACATTTAGATACACATGCACTACATCCGAGACTTAGTACATGAGGGGATCATCGTCATGTAGTTCTATCCTTTAGCAGAACAGACTGCAAACATCTTCACCAAGACCTTCACTAAGAAAAATTTCCATTCTCTGCACAGTCATCTTGGAGTGAACGACACAATTTCCTAGCAATTGTCAATTCTTTCTTTTTACATACATTGTACTTTGAGGGGGGATTTCCCATGAGGTTTTTCCTCTTTCCTCATTTATTCCAGTGTATCTTTTGTATTTGGGTACCTAACA
The DNA here is from genome assembly GCA_000966675.3 of Picea glauca. NCBI lineage: Eukaryota > Viridiplantae > Streptophyta > Pinopsida > Pinales > Pinaceae > Picea > Picea glauca. Next base: position 10,108 of record JZKD02S0808043.1, on the reverse strand, counting down.
TGGCCTCGTTTTCGAGACCCATTCTTTATTTTCACTATAGTGATGTTCAGAGGGGATGTTGGAGATAATTCACACACACCTAGGATTTATTTTTCCTAAGGTTTTTCCTATGTTTATTAGTAATTATTTGGTCTCCTATAGTTTAGGGAAATATTCCTCTAGGAGAATATTCTCTTTAGTTCACACTTTAGTTTGATCAGTTTAGTGGAGTCTAGATGCCACATTGGGATCATCACCATGTAGCATTGGGATCATCACTAGATAATGCACATTGTCCTTGGGATTATCATCAAACTAGCACATTACTCATGATTCCTTGATCTCCTCCTCACTTCACTCTATTTCATCTAGTTAACTGAAGACTAAGAGACTAGTTAACTCAGACTAGGTGGTAGTTCACTCCCATAACTTCCTGAGAGTCTAGACTAGGTGGTAGTTTACTCATGTAACAGCTGGTGTGTGTCCATATCACTCTAGACCACCACTATGGCGCATTGGCTTCTCCTCCAGTTCACATTTGTTGGGTTATACATAGTATATCATGTGTAAATTATCATTAATTCATTTAGTTAATGAGAATTCTTCCTTTTTTTCTCTCTTGTTTCTCTTTTCTCATATTTTCTCTGCAAACTGTGTATGTTATTTGCTAGCTAGATCTATTTTGTGCAGGTTCAACACATTTACAAGTTCAAACAATTGAAGATGAATGAAGATGAAGACATAAAATCCTAATTTCTATGAGTTGATGAAGTAGTAAACAATATCAAATGTCTGGGAGATGAGATAAAGGAACAAGTTGTTGTAAAAAAGGTATTGAGATCCCTACCAATGAGATTTGATTCAAATATTTCAGCACTAGAAGAGAGAGAGGACCTAGATACACTAACCATGGATGATTTGCATGGGACACTCACAACTTATGACATGAGAATAGAGAAATACAATCTAGTTACAAAGGAAGCAACATTCAAAGCATCTAATAAGATAGAAAAGAACAAGCAAAAGGCAAAGTTAGATAGTAGCATTAATGATGTCTCAGAAGACGATGAAGAAGTAGTCAACTTCATCATATGGATGGAAAATGGAACCGACAAATATAAAGTTAAGTTTCTATTGATTCGTTTTAACTGTGATGGTATTGGTCATTTTGATAATAAATGTCCCCATAATAAAAGTAAAATAAATGAAGAAGATGACCCTAAAATGAAACAAATACAAAAGGGAAAAATAAAAAAAAATATGTTTTTTAATAAAAGCCTTTGCACGAAAGAAGCTTGTTCCTCATCAGACGAATATTAAGTGAGTTATAATGATACTAAGAGGGTGTTATTCATGGCAGTAGAAGACTCTGATGAAGAAGGCTCTGAAGAGTAATATGAAGATGCATAAGTTGACTACAGAGAATAATTGTTGAGTGCCATAGAATTTATAAAAAGGAAAAAGAATAAAAATAAGTCACTTCAAGAAGAACTAAAAAGAAAAGAGGGAGTTCATAATTTCAACTCTGAAGAACTAGAGAAGATGATCACTAAATTAAAAATCCAAGTAGAAGAAGACAAGAGAATTAAATAATCACTTAGAGAATAGTTAGAAGAAAGATACATGATCATTGGAAGTAATTTGGAGGTAGAGACTGTAACATTGATAAAAGATCTTCATAAGAAAAACATGCAAAACAACTCTAATGTTTTGGATGAGATTATTAGTAGTCAAAGGACACATCATGACAAGTCCATACTAGGATACAACCAAACATAAAAATGTTGAAGCTTCAAAAAAATATATCAACAAAAAACCAAGAAGCTACACAGATATAGTCAGAGTATCTCCTGAGAAGGAAGAATACAATAAGTTTCACAAGGAAGATCAAAAATATACTCCACCACCTAGAAGATTTATATTTCAAAATCAACAACATTCATAAAAAAAGGCCTCAAGAAGAAAAAGGATTAAAAAGAGTAGCTAAATTTAGAATATCTTCAACTCCCAGGTATCAAACTATTTTCCATGGAATTTGTTATTCATGTAACAATTTTCGACATAAGGTTGTAAATTGTAGAGCAAAGAGCAGGATCAGAAACAACCATGAAATTTATGTATGAAATGGTTATCTAAGAAGGCCTAGTAAGACATAGAGAAGAAGCTACAACATGTTTGAATCTTTGAGTACAAAAGTGGAATGCTACAAGTGCAACAACTTTGGACACAAGGACAAATATTGTAGAATGATAGTTCCTCCAAGAGAATCACAACAAAAAAAAAATAGTTATAGACATGAACCTTAAATAATATGGATAAAGAAGCAAAATCAGTACAACAATGAAGAATCCACACTCGCTCTACAAGCTCAACAAAAGAAACATGGTTGGTATGTTCATAATGGTTGTTCAAAGCATATTACAGGTGATAAGGAAAGGTTTCTAACTTTGAAAAAGGAAAGAGATGGGTCAGTCTCTTTTGGAAATTATAACTCAACCAGAATCATTGGAAAAGGGATAGTTAAGCTTGGAAGCAAGGATGATAAAGCATAAAATGTTCTACTAATTGAAGACATGAAACAAAATCTTTTGAGTGTAATTGAAATGTGTGACCAAGGTAACAAACTTGTGTTTGATTCACATAAATGCAAGATAATAAAAGAAGATTCAGGTAGAGTGGTAGCTACATCTGTGAGAACTCCAAGAAACATATACATACTAAATTAAATTGGAAAGGAAAAGTGTTGTTTAGGAAATGAAGATGAAGGTTGGCTATGGCATAGAAGAATGGGTTACACAAATTTTGATAATTTTGTCAAGGTCAGCAAAAGGGAAACAATGAAATAAATTACCCAGATCATGAAGCCAATAAACACATTTTTCAAGCGTTGTCAACAAGGAAAGAAAACCAAGACCAAGTTCAAATCAACAGAATACTCCACAACCAAACCATTGGGAATTGTACATACTAATCTAGTTGGACCAAATAGAACAAAGGGGTTGAAAGGTGAGAAGTATTTTATGCTATTGGTTGATGACTATACAAGAATGATTGTAGTTTTTTTCTCAGAAAGTAGTTAGATGCATTCGAGAGCTTCAATATGTACAAGGAGATGGTTGAAAATTAAATAGATTCGATAATAAAATATTTTATATCAGACAATGAAGGAGAGCTTACTTTAAATGAATTTATGGAATTCTATAGTGAGCATGGGATAAAGAGGCAATTCTTTGTTGCTAGGAAACCACAACAAAATCAAGTCGTCGAAAGGAAGAAAAAGACAGTATAGGAAATGGATCGGATGATGTTAATGGATTCCAAGTTGACAGATGTATTTTGGGTATAGGGAGAACATACAAAATTTCACATTCAAAACAGATAAATGCTCAAAAACGATAAAAATTATTATGAGCTATGGAAAGGAAGAGAAACGAATGTGAATCATTTTAGAGTTTTTGGAAGTAAATGCTACATCAAAAGAGAAGATGGTATAATGAGAAAGTTTGATTCTCGTGTTGAAAAAGACATACTTGTTGGGTACTCAAGCATAATGAAAGCATGCAAATGCTTTAATTTAAGGCCCAACAAAATTTTGGAGAGCATCAATGTGTCGTTTGATGAAACAGGTGGACGAAGGATGAAATAAGAAGGAAATGATTCAATGGAAAATATTCATGAAGAAGAAGTAAAGGAAGAAGTAGTAGAAGAGAATGATGAAGAAGAGAAGACAGAAGAAGAGAAAGAAAAACTATATATTCAAGTACCTCCAAAGACACCTAACATACAAATACAAAATAATCATCCATTAGGTCAGATTATCGGGAATAAAGATGCATGATTTAAAACTAGAAGAAGAATTTGTTCACCGGAATAGGTGCACCTAGAACTACTATCCAAAATTGAGCCAAGAATATTTGAAGAAGCCAATAAGGATAAATTCTAGATCAGAGAAATTGATGAAGAGTTAGATCATATAGAGAAGGGTAACACTTAGGAACGGGTTTCAAGGCCAAGGAACAAGAATGTGATCGGCACAAAATGGGTGCTCAAAAATAAATGGAACGAAAATGGACAGGTTACCAGGAACAAAGCAAGACTGGTATGTAAAGGATACGCTCAGGTTGAAGGTATAGAATTTGAAGATATGTTTTCCCCAATTGTTAGAATGGAATAAATCAGATTGATCCTATCTTATGCATGCTAAGAGAATATTAAAGTGTATCAGATGGATGTGAAATCAACCTTCCTAAATGGGGATGTAGAGGAAGAAGTTTACATTGACAAAAAAGATGTATTTCACTTGTCAGAGACTGAAAATTATGTTTGCAGGTTGAAGAATGATTTGTATGATCACAAACAGGCCCCCAAAGCATGGTATTCTATAATGGATAGATACTTATAGTAGAAATGGTTCAGGAAAGGGAATGCATACACCAACCTCTACATCAAGGTAAATCAATATAGTATTATGTTAATTGAACTTTATGTTGATGATATTATCTTTGGGTATTGATGATGATAGGATGAGAAGTAAATTTGTAAAGGATATGCAGAATGAATTCGAATTGTGATTCCTTGGATAATTATATTTCTTTATGGGTCTTAAGATATGTCAAAGAAACCAAGGCATTTTTGTCTCTCAAACCAAGTATATCAGAGAAATGCTAAAGAGGTTTGAAATGGAATATTGCAAACCAGTCAGTACTCTTATGCAAACCAGTTGTAAGTTAAGTAAAGATAATGATATCAAAGGAAGTACAGGTCAATGATTTCCAATTTACTTTATGCCACATCTTCCATACCAGATGTGATGCAGGTAGTTGGATAGGTGGAACGATTTCAAGAAGCACCAAAGGAATCACATCTTTTGGCAGTAAAGAGGATATTAAGATATCTCAAGGGTACGTAAGAGTTTGGATTATGGTATCCAAAACGAAAGGATCTATCACTTTTTTCTTACACAGATGGAGATTAGGGAGGTTGCATTGATGATTGAAGAAGTACAAGTGGAGAAACCTTCTACTTGGGTGAGTGTTTGGTATCTTGTCTAAGAAAGAAAAAATCATTAGTATAATAGTCAATGTAGAGTATATTGCACCAAATGCATGTTGTACACAGGTCCTATGGATTTAACAAACATTGAAAGATATACAGGTTGAGTATGATGAGCCCATTGTGATATTTTGTGATAGCATAAGTGCCATCAGTATCTCAAAGAATCTAGTAATGCACTCCAAGACGAAGCACATTCCGATCAAGTTTCATTTTCTATGGGAATAGGTTGCAGAGAAGAACATTAGAGTTGAGTATCTTAGGAAAAAAGAGAATATTGCAGACATATTTACAAAATTTATTCAACATGAATCTTTTGAGAATATTTGCCAGAAACTTAGAATAGTTTCTGCCCCAAAATGACTTTTGAATCCGTTTCTTATATGTAAAATATTTACATGAGGAAGCACCATGAAGAAGATAGAGGAAAATTCCAATAAGGGAGAAGCCCCAAGAAGATTTCAGTCAGGGGGAGTAGAACTGGAGGGAATTTACCCTTTGTCATTGATGTCAAAGGGGGGTAAATTAATCATATGCATGGAGAGAAAGCACATAGGCATGATTCCAAGGGGAGCGATGGTCATAGGGGGAGCATGACCACCATGAATTTAATGTTGCATCAGAGTGTTACCATCAATTCCAAAGGGGGAGATTGTTGATTAATTGGGTTGGTTGTCATTGATGTTAACCCTTAAAGCAAGTCCGATAGAAAATTATAGTATCACTAGAGGTGTGGTTAAGGAACCCGAGTTTGTCTAAGGAATAATGTAATGAATATCAATGAATTTGCAAGAAAGACTATCATAGATGGATAGTACATGTCATTATGTTTCCGGTGATATGTGGTATGTCATGTAGTTCCTCATGGTTGACGAGATATGGCTTAGTGAAGTTGGAGAAACCTCGTGAGTTATATAGAAGCCCCTAGAAGGTCAAAGAAGTCAATTCTTCTAGAATATCATTGAAGAAGTTTACTAGTCAAAGTGGTTGTAACTAGGAGTTAATCATGGGTGAAGTTGTTGCAATAAGAAAATAATTAAAAATAAATTAGTTGCAACAAGAAGTGGTGAGTTTACTAATTATGGTAAAGTGGTTGCAAGTGGGTAAAGTAGTTAAAAGTGGGTTAGACCTAAAAGACAGATGTTGGGTAAAATAGTTAGAAGATAACCTCTAAAGGAAGCTACTTGGAGAGTATAAATAAGAGAGAAAGGGTCTCCCATTAGCACCGAATTTAAGCACATTGAATATCTCTTTTGTGAAATGTTATGGGTAGGTATTATTGAAAAAATATGAAGCAATGAATCTGAATCATCGACGTTCAATGAATAGAGAATTTGTAGAAGTTGAAGGGTTGAGATTGTGGTTTTTGAACTAGGGTTTTACTAAAGATATTCGTGAGTTACAGGACTAGAAGGAAACAGGTATATGTGGGTTGTATTATGAAAAAGCGCAAACATACACAATTTTACTGAAGACAAAGAAAAGATCTATTGCCAAAGCTGGATAAAAGGAAGATCATATATATCATCAATGACAATTTGTAGAGCTAAGAAGATGCCACAGGAAGGGCTCACCGTGAGAAGGTACAACATAGATATCTAAAGTAACAAAAGGTATGTTATATTCTTTTCTTAAGTAGATCTTGGTGAATGCTTGAGATATGGCCATGGGAAATTGAGTGTGTTCCCCTGAGGGACTATTGGTTGTATGGTATATTTTGTATAAGACAGATCTATAGAGATACATTGTTGTTGTACTAGTTGTTTGTTGTTGGGACACGTCATTGGTAATATTATTAATAAATATCTTGTGTTATTTATATTATGGTTGAGGGTTTATGATTGAGACATATTGTTATCAGTACAGGTTTTGTTGGAGAAATTTATATTTTCAACACACTAGTTCAGTGGGAGTTAACTGACTAGTTCTATTTTTACCATCAATATTATGCATGCATGCATTCCTAAGGAAATATATCTTCTTGAGTATTTTTCTTTATTATGGAATGTTATGCCCTATATATGAGTGTATTCCACTCATTCATTATATCATATTGATCATAATTGTATCAATCATTCATTCATTGATAAGCTCATTGGAGTAGTGTGAATATATTTTCTCATTCTTCCATATCGAATCTCTCGTCATTTCTTGATAAGATTTGTTTGTACTTTCTTTATCTATATCTCCTATGCAGGTTTTGATGAAACATTGACATGGTATCAGAACTATGCTTCTTGGATAAATCCAAACAAGCCAGAGAATAAGGAAAATCAGAGTTTCGGAGAGAAACATCCATGGTTGTACCTTTCTGCAATGATGCCTTCTATGATACTAGCTTTATGAGGAAAAGGATCATGTATGAAGTAAATCGACCCATTTTGCAAGTGGGGTTTCAAGCGTTTGGAAAAATTCCTCACTATTTTCTCATAAAGGAAGTTGGAAGATTGCCTCCTGAAAATGATACAAATTTTCCATTTAAAGTGACCTTTTTGCAGTGATTTCTCCCAAAATATTAAATTTCCTAGGAAATGACCCTCGTGATAAGTAAATCAACCCATTATTCATTTTTTTTTCAATTATTTGGATAAATTCCTCACATTTTTCTCAAAAAGGAAGCCAAAAGATCACCTCCTGAAACTGATACAAATTTTCCATTTGATGTGCCCTTTCTGTAGTGATTTCTCAAGTTTTTCCCTTCCATATTGAGAGTAAAGTTTTAGGGGTTTCTTAGACTCATTTGGGAGAGAATCAGTGAAATGGAGGAAAAATATGCAATTATTTTGACCCTTCAGAGTCTAAATCTAAAACTTGTCAAATAAGTTAGCAAACTTCGAGTTGAACAAGAGAGACACAATATTTGTCTTCAAAACATGTGTACCTATTTTTACAGGGATTCTTGACTCATTGGTATTCTAATGGAGGATCACGAAGCTCAAGTTGATACTTGGACCACCCACATTAATGAAATGGAGGAGAAATTCACTCTTATCAATGAGCATTTTTTAGCTGATTTAAAAGAGAAGGAAGATATTATTCCTTGTTTGTAGAAACATCTGCAATAGTTTCTTGCTTCTAATGTTGTTTTTGCATTGCTAAGTACTACTGAGCTTCACCAACTTTTTTTGGTTGATTTGGGTCAAAATTTATTCATAAGATGGGATACATTGGTGGTGGACTTGGTAAGAATGGACAGGGGATTGTACATCCAATTCAACATCTGATGAGACCAGTAAAATATGGACTTCATTTTGTTGGGACTTCATTCATAGTAGAAATTTGTCTTGATATTTCATCCATTAAGAATCATTTTTTTCAATCACAAGAGTCCATCACACAAGATGAATCTTCGATTGTTTATTTGAAATAGACACCACCTACATATCTTATTGATACAAGTTCAGAGCTTTCACATCTAGATTTGACACCAACTTCAACAATAGAGTTTCCATTATCAGACTCTTCAGCACCAACATCAAAGTTTCTAGTAACAACAAACTCTTCAACAACAGCTATAGGGTCTACATCCTCCACATATCTACATCCTTGACATCATGATCAGAGACAACTTTGTCTTCCTTTCAGGTATCCTCAACCTTTAGTCAGTTCCTATTCTTTCAACCCATTGATGAAGAGGCGTATATGATAACGTCTTGGCAGGGTACCAACTCCGAGGATTGTTTGTGGTTGGCTTGATGATTGGTCATGTAAGAATTTGAGAAACTGTTTGACGACATGTTATATATGTGTTTCATCCATTATAAATGGGAACCATTCTCATTTATCTTGACATGACTGATTATGTCATATTTATAGTTCCATTCACCACTACTTTGATGACTTTTATGGTGTTTGCTTCTATGTTTTGGAAGCACTCTGACTAGCCTGACCATCTTTGTGTAAGCTAGTACCTTAATGTTTGGAGAGATATGATTGTTGTCAACTAGTATCAACTACAACATTTCATCTTCAACACATTCATTGAAGAATATTATGATATCTAAGCATCAGATCATGCTTCATTGACTTGTCATTGTTTTTTGGTTTTGGAGACCATGTACGTACCACATGGTGGATCTCATCTATTATTTTCTTCTTTTGATGCATTTTCTTTTAAGGGGAGGTTTTTTTCCTACGTCGTTTTCCCTCTTTCCTAAGTTTTATTCAATGTTTATTAGTTTCATTGTACATGAGTACCTAATATGTCCTAGTAGCCAATACTCATTTTTTACTCCATAGTGATGTTCAAGGGGGGTGTTGGAGAAATTTATATTTTCGACACACTAGTTCAATGCGAGTTAGCTGACTAGTTCTATTTTAGACTTTCTATTATTACCATCACTATTATGTATGCATGCATTCCTAAGGAAAGATAACTGCTTGATTACTTTTCTTAATTATGGAATTTTCTTCCCTATATATGAATGTATTCCACTCATTCATTGTATCCTATTGATCATCATTGTATCAATCATTAATTCATTGATCAACTCATTGGAGTAGTGTGAATATATTATCTCATTCTTCCATATTGAATCTCTCATCCTTTCTTGTTAAGATTTGTTTGTACCTACTTTAGTTAGATCTCATGTGCAGGTTTCGATGAAACATTGACAGGTTTTGATTGCATAGAATTAGAGGTTTAATGTATGGTTGAAGTGAGGGCTTCCACTTGGACTATGTTCTTATGTGACAAATGGATAGTGAGATATATGTATGAACATAGTACATGGTTGTGTTAGAACTACTCGGATATTGGATGAGTATTCTTTTCTATCAGATCAGCCAATTTGTGAGTAGATACAAAATTATTAGACAATGATTGAAACTGAGACAGTGACAGTGAAAGAGGTTGGTAGTGACAGTGATATATTTTTGATAGTGACAGGTTCATTAGTGGTAGTGGTTGATTCAGTATCAGTGATAGGTTGTCTACATTTATACTTCAAGGTGGTTGGATGAGGCAAGGATAGGTGGTTGTAGCTAGAGAACATAGGCAGTTGTAGCCTCCTTTTGGTTGGATCTAGAGATTTGGGGCATTAGAGCTTCCCTTAGGTTGTAGCCTGAGAATCTAGGG
>JZKD02S0808042.1:235714-246543 GCA_000966675.3 Picea glauca | reverse complement strand
GAGTGTAGAGATTAAAGCATTAAGATTCCTATGCATCACCTCTTCCTCATCATCTACAAAGGCTCTTTCACACTTAGAATTAAAAAGTACTTCCATTGACTATAAAATAGACTTAGTCCATAGATAAAGAGGGTAGCCCTCGAACCCTTCAATCATCCAATCACTACCTTCCATGTGCCCATCATGTCCTCTTTCCATCTATCACATCATCACTAATTAACATGTGTCTTCACCATATGAAATTTTCCCAAGTCTCTCTTTACAAAGGGGTATGTTCATTTCATTGGGAATGCTATTGCATCAACATTACATCATTCACAACTCAATTAGGTTACCACATAGACATTTTCTTTATTCTTGAAATCTCAAAATTAGTTTACTTAGATCACTACCACAAACTATAATTAGATTAACTCCCCATCAAAACATAGAAAGACATAAGTATCAACAAACACTTAAATCATTATCACAAACTATATTTAGATTAACTCCCTATCATGGCATAAAAATACATAGGTATCAACAAAGAAATAGAGGAGGGATCATGGATTGTTAACCTGATCCATCACCCTCCCACACCAACACCAACAATGCACACTTCAACCAAGAGAAAACGAGGCTAACTACCAAAGAACCATACCATGGACAAATGAAAGTAGTGTAATTATAAAATTGGAGTTACTTCCCCACCTGATTTACAAAATGGTGTCATATTCAAATTATTAATTTTCCTCATATATATGGTTTCCGCCCACATATTTGAAATTCAACAATTGAGACATGATAAGAATCTCAAAGGCATTGGTCCAATGTGCCCCTTCAAGGCAAGAGTATTAGCATAAACAACTCGACCATCACAAGTGCAAGGATGACCAGAGACTTATCCTTTTAAACTACTTGCATCTATTAATTTGGTTGTTAATCATTGGTAGATGTCATTAAGTTTAAAATCTTATCAGTAAATGCATTTCATTCTCCTTTCATCGTGTGCTCCAACTTTATGACCAAGTATGAATTCACCAACATGCAATGGTCGTTTTTAATCAATATATCCTTACTTCTTACATTGTATGCAAAAATGTGTGGTAGTCATTTCTAATGAGCGTAGCCTTACCATTTTCACTATCCATTGCATTTTTTTTATGTACATGGAACTGACATTGAGGAGGCTAGCATGGACTGTAGTGATGAGAAGGACTTATTGTAGTCTATTTAGAGAGTCCAATAACACTCATACAATTTTTTTTTATTTGACCTTTGTATTTTTTGTACGTGAACTTCCATCCAGCATTAGGATGAGGCTCACCTGGTTTGTAGTTTTTCATAGTATATTATGTTGAGGGGGGATGCGTGTGTTCTATTGGGAGTCCAATAATGCTCATGCAATGGTGTGTTGAAGCATGAGTTGAGAAAGCATTAGGATGAGGCTCACCTGGTTTGTAGTTTTTCATAGTATATTATGTTGAGGGGGGATGCGTGTGTTCTATTGGGAGTCCAATAATGCTCATGCAATGGTGTGTTGAAGCATGAGTTGAGAAAGAAAGACAAAGTTGATCTTACATACATATTAATTAATACAATTCAAACAAGGTAATGCAATGCTCTATGGTTGAAAGGTTTAATGGATTCACATTACCTCGAGTGCATGCATGTAGTGCAAGTTATTCCTACTCCCCACATTTTGGTGTTTTAATACTACATTTATTTCATTAGAGATGTTTTATTGTATAACATCTTTAGAAAGTAATTTCATGTTTCATGTTTAGTTACATTTTTTAATGTAGAAATTAACCATATATACAACAATTATGTAATTATGTAACATTTTTGTTATTGTCATTTTCTCTTCTATGTGGAGCCAAGGCCAAGTCAAATAATGGAAACATTGTATTGGATATATCAAATCACGAGACCATCTAACTCATTTATATAAATAATATTAAATTATTATTAATGAATTAAATAATAATTGTTAACTTTTTTTTTTTCATCAAAACCATCGAAATTAATTATTAAAAATAATTTATTTTAAACAAAATTTATTAATTGTATAATTATTATATTGTTTATTAATTTAAAAACAAAAATTTTAAACAACATTTATTAATTTTGTTTATTAATTTATATAGTTATTATATTGTTACATGACTATGATTGGTGAATTTAATATTTTATATTTATTACTCTATATCAATTTATCAATTTATATTAATTATTCTAGATCAATTTATTAAGGTATTGTCTAAACATTTTATGTCTTTTGATATTTTTCATCAGAATCCGATGATATAAATCTGGGCGAAATTACAAGTTCATGTTGTTTAATTGTATTTCTGAATGCATAAATGGATTCAACGTGCTGAAAAATCCTTGCATCACTCGGATTATATAGATTTAACCACTCAAATATGCAGATCCAACAATTTCTCTCCAAATTTTAGGTAAAACTGAATGGATAATATGATCGAAAAAGAGCCAAAACATAGAATGTTTAGACTACGCCATTTATTAATTTATATTGTTACTATAAACTGACCCATTTTCTATAATGAATTATGTGCATCCTTACATGAGATTTTAACAAGTTCAAATAGTAGATTGGAAACAAATGCTATTGAGTGCTCATATTTCAATATTTTGGGGAAAGTGGATATGCCACAAGTTATTCTTCTTAATCTGACTTAATGGATGTCTCCCTGAGGGAATCAAAAGAGTAGAACTCGTGAACAACAACAAGCATGAAAACTCACGTCTAGCTCTAGACCAATTGAGATAAACCTCGGGGCTATATTTTCATTATTATTATTTGTATGTGTTTTATTTATTTATTACAAACATATATTTATATTTCTAATTATTGAATATTTATTTTTATCTAATAAAAAATTAATTTGTATAATAATAATAATAATAATAATAATAATCTATTTTTAAGGTCATGACCAAGCCACCACACCAAATTGGTGTATGAGACCCCCTTGTTTGTGGGACAAGGGACCCCCCTCCACCCAACGATTTGACTAGTAAAGTCTATGGAGGTATACATACCCTGCCCCCCTCTGGATTTGAACTTGTGACCTCTTAAGAGGAAACACATGTTCTTAACCATTAGGCCCACTCAGGTTGTATAATATAATTGTTGAGAAAATTGACCATGTTGAATAGATTTATGTAATTTTAAAATAAAATTAATATGATAAGTGAAAATTTAAATGAATAAAAAAGCACAATCGTTAAAATGTATACGTATTTTTTAATAACAAAATTTTAATTTATTTTTAAAAACTATCCATTGCATCTTTTTCTAAACTATGTTAGGGTATTATATTTGAAATTGAAATTGAAATTAGATTGTAATATTGTAAAATTGAATTATTCCAAAACCAAATACTTCACTAAACATTATCAAGTGTTGTAATGTGACATTGTGTATTTTATCACTTGTAGGAATTGTATGTAGTCATTGAGAAATGTTGCAATCTAACATAACCCTTCATGGACATTGAAATGTGACATAACCATTGAGGAATCTAGCAATTCAACATAATTCAACCATGATAAATGTTGCAATATGAAATAACCACTGAGGAATGTCACAATTCAACATAACCCTTGAGAAACATCACACTATGACGTAATTGTTGAGGAATGTAGTAATTTGAAATAAGCCAATTGAGATGAATGTAAGAATGCCACATTACCACTGTGGAACATTATAATCCAAGATATCCCTTCACAAACATCGCAATGTGACATAACCCTTAAGGAACACTACAATTCAACATAAGTCCACAAAGATGAATGTCACAATGTGACATAACCATTAAGGAACATCACAAATTTGACATACCTCTTAATGAAAATCACAATGTGACATAACCATTGAGGAATGTAGCAATTCCACATAAGTCGACCAAGATGAATATCACAATGCATGATAACCATTCGAGAATATAGAAATGAAACATAACCCTTGAGGAACATTGCAAGGCGGCATTACCATTGAGGGATGTAGAAATTCCATACAAGTCGACCAAGATGAATATCACAATGCATCATAACCATTTGAGAACATAGAAATGAAACATAACCCTTGAGGAACGTTGCAAGGCGACATAACCCTTGAGGAATGTCACAATGTGACATAGCCAATGAGGAACATATAAATTCGACATAAGCCAATGAATATGAATGTCACAATGTGACATAGGTATTGGGGACCATCACAATCAAACATAACCCTTTACAAATGTCGCAATGCAATGTAACCCTCGATGGATGTCACAATATGACACAATCATTAAGGAATGTAGTAATTCGACATAAGTCAACCAAGATGTACATGATTATTGCGACATAACCATAATCACCATAATCAAACACGGGAAACTATGGTCTACCAAAGTTAATTATATTAAACCAACATCAACCATGTTTATCCATATTGAAACATAGTCAGCCATGGTCAACCAAAATCAACCATAATGAACCATGGTCAACTAAAGACAACCACAGTCAAGATAAATCAACCATGATAAACATTTCAATATGAAATAACCATTGAGGAATGCCACAATCTAACCTAACCCTCGAGAAACATCACATTGTGACATAACCATTGAGAGACATAACAATTCAACATAAGTTAACTAAGATGAATGTCATAATACTACATAACCATTGAAGAACATTGCAATCCAATATATCCTTTCATAAATGTTGCAATAAAACATAACCCTTCAAAAACATTGTAATTCAACATAAGTCCACCTAAATGAAATCCACTCTAAACATGTATTAAACCAAAAAATAAAATAAATGCAAATCTCTCCATAAACTTACTTAGATATATCACTATATGTTTAATTTAATTTAAAATACACATCTTTTTAGGCGATAATATAGGTAAAAGAATTACAACTATAACACAGTTTGAAAAGTTTCTAATGATTTGCACATAATACAATTTTGTTGGAAGCGCTTTGAGATACCAAAAATTACACCAGATGTGCACTTGGCTTCATCCTTTTGAAACTCATGCCATTTGGTGTAACAAACCACAACGAAAACATAATTCCAATGAATGGCGTATTTCTCTGTTGACATGGTTCATGGAACAATTCCCTATTTATCAATTCAACCTGGTTTAATATACACCATAACAAATATTAATCAAAATTTGCCCATAGCAATTTTTTTATCACCCATCAATGGAAATTTACGAGTCACGAATCTACTTGATAGAATTAGTGTTGGGTGGATTGTACACCAACCATCATTAACCATGAACATAAACAATGTTAGCTCTTGGTTATGCTAATGCTAGTTTGAATATTAAGTGGGCTAGTCAACTCTCATTCAAACTCAAGAAAGAGATAGATTTCTATTATTATTTATTTATACTTTATGGGATTGGTACACATATTTGGTTATTCTCAATGATTTTCATTTAATCTTTGGTACGTTGAAAGTTAAAATTGACATAAAAAAAAATAACATGGTTTGAACCCAAATGTGGATTTCTCTTCTCAACATTGGTAGGATGACTTTTGCAAATAATCCATCATTAGAGTAAGTGCTAAGTGTTTGTATTTTTATTACAGTGAACTTTGCAAGGATAATATAATGTCTGATAAATAAGGGTGAGTTATATAACATAGTTTTGCTATTGCATGTCTTGGTTTATTTGTCAGGGTTTTTTTTGATATTTTATATTGTAGGTTTGATGATGCAATTTGTGGGTTTTGGTCAATGATATGATCAAATTTGAAAGTTAACTAAGTGTATTAGTATGGTAAAATTTAAAGAAACATTGTTATAATACAAAAAATACAAACTAATGTATCAATATATTCTTTTTATGTGGAGTGTGTGTAAATATACTTCTTCTCAATTTAAGTGTCGAGAATCTAACGTATAGAAGAAAAGACAATTAAAAAAATGAACCATTCAGTGGAGAGCGATTGAAAAACAATAAAACCATAATATATTCCTGTTACACTTCTCCCACACAACTCACCTAGATCTTGCTCATACAAAATTAACTTGGACTCTTGGAGGAAAATTACACTCTAGCATGATCAATTAACCTAGTGTTTTTTCCATAAACAATGACTCCTTATCTAAAGTTGATCTTTCAGAAGGACATAAGAGAAGAAGAGTATACCTTGATCGTGTGTTATCACTCCAATTTCTCATGTTTGGTAGAAGATGAGTTGGAGTACTTGTGCACATAGAAGTTGGAGAACAACATCAATGAAATTTTGTGGTAGAAAAGAGTTTGCAAAAGAAGAAACATGGTTTGCTGGTTAGTCCATCTATGTTTAGCTTGGAGAACAACATCAACGAGATCATGTGGTAGAAAAGAGTTTGCAAAAGAAGAAACACAGTTCGTTGGTTAGTCCATCTATGTCTAGCCTGTAAAAATAGAGATACCTTGCATAGACATCTTGGATATGGAGCATGTGTTTTAATGAAATAGTGAATCTGAACCACATTCATACCAAATTCTAAGCATTTGTATTTGTGTGAAATCCCTGAGAAAGAAATAATAAAAAAAATTATATAAATTCTTAGGAAATAATGATTTTTTTTAATATAAATTTAATGTAAGAAACAGTGAAAACCTTGAATACTTTGTTAAAAGTTAACAAAGTACGATGTTGGTCATAAATCCTATAAGATTATTTTCAATAAGTTAATAAGGTAATAAAAAAATAATTTACATTTCAAAACTTTCTTATCCCAAAAGGTATTTTTCATACTAGTTTCTCTTTACACCTTGGAATTGAGGATATAAAATAATAGAAATACATAGTTACATGAACCGTGAGTTTATTGCTACTGAGAATTATGCTACATAGACCAAAATCAAAACCATGAAAAAATTTAGATGGAAAATAAAACAATATTGGCCTTGTATCCATAACAAAAAAAAATTCACCACCGAGAGTTTGACTGGTTGGTCAAGAGGAAAGGGTGAGATTTCTCCACTCGGCTTCAATTCCCATGCGTGTGGTATGCTTCATGAAAAATTAGGGCATCATGGTCATTAAATCAATTAACAAAAATGTGAGTGTTTGAATTAAACATGATCATCTGTCAATGAAAAATAAAATAAAAGTACTAAATGAGAAAGATCTCTACCTGGTGCATGATGGACAATGATCACCATTGACATGGCACTATCCCTAAACCATTTTGCAGAGCTTGTTGGATAACTTGCTTCACTCTACATTGGGACATGTGTTTTGCTAAAAATTAGGGCTCATATCTGCTCTGGCTCATCCAGTTAATGTAAATGCAATCCCTATATTATGTGATGAAAAAACATCCAAATGCCATGGCTGTATTGTCTTATTAGAAGGATCATGAATGAATGATAATAATAAAAACTCAACTATTCTCTGAAACAACATCCACACATCATCTTCAGAGAGAGAGGTAACATCCACACATCATCTTTAGAGAGGGGTTGTATTTCAATGGATGTCTCTACTCTCATTCTTGGAATCAGATCTCTATTGTGAGTAGAAAATAGGACTTTACTTTGTTTATATTCAACAAATTCCATGCCAGCTAGTTATTGTATATCAATCAGACTCCACAAGTCGTCCAATACCAAAATAATTTTCTTATCTTTCAAAACCTTCACACCAAAAGCTTACACAAGCATTCAATCATCAATTATCCATTCAGTTATAAATCTATTTTGCAAAAAATTTCATCTTTTGCACATGGATATAAAAAATGTTCATGAGTTCTAAATTTATTGTCTTAGAAATAATATCATGTAAGTCTGAAATTTTATAATCTGGAGAAACTGTGACCCAAATCACATGATGGAAGACATGAATGACCTTATATGTGTTGTAGACCATCTTGAGCAGAGATTTTTTCCCAACTTCAACCATGCCATATACACAAATTACCTCAACTTGGTCAGCTTCAGCTTCAGTAACCCACTTCTCCAACTGTATCTGGGTGGAATGAATCCCTGAACCTACAAACCCAAGGGTTAGTACATATTAAAGTAATCTCTTAGCTTATTGCAAGGCTGATTTGACAATCTCTTGAGCACTAACAAATGTGGAAAAGTTGTATTTAAGGTGTTGAAAGAGGTTATCAAAACTTACCTTCCATTCTTGTATTTTCTTGGAGAATCTCATTGAGTTTCACATGCAACAGTTGAGACACAATTGTCATTGTGGTGGATCATAGCGATGGAGTATGCTATTCCCCTATGTAAGGGAATTATGCAGTAGTTACAACCAAGTATTGAGAGTCTCTCACACTGCTTCTTGTTTATCTTATAAGAGGGTGGTAATATCGAGCAGAAGATTGTCCAGAGGCCTCAAATTATTTTGCAAAGTATCACAATTTTCCTCCTTGTCAATAACATCCTTCTCAATTATATTACTTATGTTGTTTCCTGCAACTCCGATCAAGATATACATATTTTTTTTGGATTACTGGACCAACAACAATTTTGTTTATGGTGTTGCATGTGACTTTGGTCAAGATATCCATGAATTTTCTTGTGGCATAAGTAGATCAGATCGTGGGACGAATCAATGTCAATGCACTGCAAGAGGGGAAAGAAGGATTGAGCATAGGCAATGCAAAGCTCAGCCAGTTGAACTTCACTATCAATGGGAAACCATACAATTACTTGTTAAGAGTATAGTGGGAGATGGTATTTATTTCTCAACCATTGTTATTAGCACAAGCCCATGCTTATAGTTACAATCCATGGTATTCCATTTTGAGAGACTTATTCTTGAGCATTTAGTGTCATATGTGGCTTTTGTTTTTTCTCACTGCAGTTAAAACCATGTTGTCCTCCCCTCAAATCCATGTCATCCACTTACATCCCCTGTAGAGTGCATTGTGTGGCAAGCTTTTACACATTGAATTCAAAACCACGGGGTAATATGTGAATTAAACAAATTTAGTTAATATTTTTTCATGGCATTTATGTCCTATTAATAAGAAAATGGAATTATTGATTTTTTTTTCAAAAAATTCAATTCAATATAGGGAAGGGACACCATAAGTGGTGTACCCTAATTTTCACCCCATATTCCCGAGATGGATGTGCCCGTGTGGCTTATGACAACATCCATGGATATATGGCTATCTTGTAATTGTTGTGAAATTCAATGTAGAGTTAATAAGTTTGAAATTCATGCCCATTCACTCCACTCCCTAAACCATCTCTCCCTCCCATTCATATTCATTAATAAGAAAAATGGAATTATTGAATTTTTTTTCAAAAAATTCAATTCAATATAGGGAAGGGAAACATAAGTGATGTGCCCTAATTTGCATCCCAAATTCCCGAGATGGATATGCCCATGTGGCTTATGAAAACATCCATGGATAGATGGCTATCTTGCAATTGTTGTGAAATTTAATGTAGAGTTAATAAGTTTGAAATTCATGCCCATTCACTCCACTCCCTAAGCCATCTCTCCCTCCCGTTCATTTTCACTTGGGCTCGATGTTTATGCATTCTCTCCACATGGAAGTGGAGAGACCTTGTCCCTTTCCTTGCAATGTCCTTCTTGGTTATCCATGCTAGTTGTTTCTACTCATTGTGCTTGGTGTTTTTTTATCATCATGAGAGCATTCTACCTATTTTTGTCGTTGGATCTTGGTTGAGAGATTGAGATGTCTAGTAAATATTTAGGCTTTCATACCTACGCTATATTAGGTGTTAGTTACATGTTCTTTCATGCCATTTACTCTGTTGCACAATAGAAGGAATATGCAAATGGGATTCAACCTTCATGGGTTGCATTTTCCCTTTTTAATGACATTTCTAACTAGGGTGATCCTTCTACGGTTGTTGTTGTAGGGAAGCGTCAGAGAATTAGGTTGTGGAGCTATAAAGGAATTCAATTTTGAGGAACTCCTTGCATTTTGTGGTAGAATTTCAATCCTAGCATCGTATGACTATCTCTATGCTTATTTACACAATAAATTTATTATGGAAATATTTAAGGCACTTCTATGTTTGTTTGATTACATGATGGTTATTGTTGTCTGCTTTGAGCATTTTTTGTTAGTTTGCATGCTAGTAATATGCTGGTTGATTTCTTGTTTGATTAGGTAATTTGTTTGTTTGTTCCAAGCTTCCTTCGAGGGTCATCTTTGCTAGGGTTTGACTTCATAAGGGTTAAGGGATCATCTTTTCTAGGTTTTAATAGTAGTATTAATGGATAATCTTTGCTATGGTTTAACAAAAAGACTCTTCACATTCAATTCTATGTTAATGGATTCCTTAATTTCTCTCACATCTTTTTACCATATTTGATATGGGCTAAGTTATTTGTGATTGAAAATCCTAATGTTTTGAGCTTCCTACAATGCTCACATAATAAATCAAAGGGATGATTTCTAGAATTTGACTATACATTAAAATTTATACTTACAACACCATCTTTTGATCATCTAGGCACACAAAGGAAACCACATTTCCCCATAAGCCAACACACTAAATCTTCTTTCCAATATCCAAATTTTACAAATGATCTTCTTTGCAAATGACTTTTATTTCTTGTAGCTCTACATTAATCATAAAGTTTATGTGGTCCTCTAATGTTATGAACCAAGAGCATACTTGCTTACATTCTCTAAATCTCTAACCTATCAGTGTTGGCGTGGGAAATGCTATTTTGTTTTTATAGTAAAAAAAAACTAAGTGCAATTCTAGCATGTTGGTTTGAGTAATCTAGAAATGTTGGTTATCGTTGGTTATTATTGGTTTGAGTAATCCTTGCTATTAGTTTGAGTAACTCTAGCATGGTTGGTTATTGATGGTTTAA
>JZKD02S0808042.1:208187-232844 GCA_000966675.3 Picea glauca | reverse complement strand
ATTAAATTAGTAGTAGATATTGCAATTTGATAATTAATTAGTAATCAGATGTTGCAATTAGTATTTGGGATATAGAAAATCAATTATAGGAAACCAAATTTTCATTTATACTAACGTTATTTGATTACAATGCTTGGAATTGAAGAGGAAATTTAGACCTAGGATTTAATTATGAAAATGCCCTTATAACTTGGGCCCAAATACATACTAATCAAAACTTTAGTTTGCATCTTAGCAAAACTAGAGGAAAACCAAAACATTGCCACTTTATAAAATCCACAGTCCATGTGGTTAAGCTAAATAGATAACATCTTCATGCTTAAGGGGGATGAGTATATTCATCGCCCAAGTATGTTGAGTTTCATGCTTTTGCTTGATCCAAGTAAGTTGAGTTACATGCATTTTTTTGATGCCATTTTGTTGCTTGCAGCCAAGGAGGAAAAGGAAAACCATAGTTATGACTTATATTCAATACCCCTAGAGGAATTAGAGGGGTTGGAAAAGAATATACTAGATTGTCCCCTAAACTAGTAGGAAGAGAGGATTTCAGTGGAACAATTGAATGATGGGGGGGGGATCTAAATGTTTATAAGGTTTTGGAAGAATCATGTATTCTTTGCAACTTTATTGATTAAATTGGTCAATTTACATCCTCATTTGTTCGACTAGTTTGTATTCATATTAAATTCCTCCCTCCTCCCTTGCTTCTTTTGAAGTTTTTGTTGCACCTTCCATTGTTATTTTTCATTCCTTGCTAGTTGTTTTTGGTGCTCTTTTTCTTGCATTACTATCTCTCTTTGAATCCTTTCTTTCTTTCAATGTTTTTCTTCAATGATGCTTTTTTTCCCTATTCTCAATTGCAAGATTCTTCTTCTTTTGTTGCAATTCCAACATCTCCTTTTTCTTTTGTTCTACCTCAACCAGGGGTGTGGTGTAACCAACTAAAGTTAGTAAGTATGAAATCCTACTTAATCGAAGAAAAATGTTGATATTGTCCTTCTTTCTATGTTTCTCTCTCCACTAATAGCCTTAGGAATTGTTCAAATACTAGTCTGGTACTTGGATGAATATGAGGATAATATAAGAGTTGTGATTCTTCTACATTGTCTTCTTGATTTAGTTCTTCATTTCCTACATTATGTTCTTCTACACCTATAACATCCACGTAATAATGAACAACTTCATTGTTCAAGTTTTCTAGCAATGAAGGCATGCTAAGGCTTTCTTCATTTGTGTTGGTAATAATATGCCTATTCATATTCATCACGGCTTCCACTAACTACTCAAGTTGTGGTACTTGTCTTGGAAATGTCAATTTCTCATTGATGCTTCCCATTACTTGACAATCTTCAATCATAGTCAATTCAACAATGTCATTTTGAATATGTTCTACAAATCTATATGTGATTTGTGTGATGCAACAACTTCCATATTCCCTTGAGCTACTTCATCATCCAATTGAGTAGCACTAACATGTTCATCATTGTCACATAATGGTTGGTAGTCTCCTTGAGCGAGACTCAACATGTTCATTGCAACATTTGGATCTTCCTCACCATGTATATGAAAAGCTTATCTACAAGCTATATAATTGAGAAGAGTGTCATAGTTTACTGGTTAGATTCTAGTTGGCCTAAATCCACCCTTGATGTTTAAGGGTGTAATATTCCTTTTAAAATATCTACTAGCAAGTTTCGATAACTCAAACCTTTTTACATCTATCCTTATGTTCTTTTCCATCCATGATGCTCTCTCTAACCTGAAGTAACTTCTAAAATTCCCAAACACACTCGCATCAAGGGGTGGCAACCTATGAGCAGTGTGTGAGAGAAAATTCAATGAGTCAATGCCATCTTGTTTTCCTTCTCCACAGTCTCTAAACCTATGTGGTTTCCATGGCCATAAAAATCAACAAGAGTCTATTTTTAAGTGAGACACCACTAGGTACATACACAACAAAATGATAACAATTCTTTAGTCATCCATGCATTGGGATGTACAACCATTCATTCTCCTACCTTACAATTTATGATACAGTTCTTTAGTTGATACTTTCCATTGAATAAATAAACCCAGGTATTGATACACTAATTTCATTTACATATCATAAAATAATTATCTACTTCTTGCTTTTGGGAATTTCTTTTGGCACATTCATCCTCCCTCCTTAGTAATTGTTAGGGTATTTAGACACTTAGGAATTAGTTAAGATCAACTTGGTCTAATGTGTCATTAGGTTAAAGTGTGATTCTTAGTGTGTTTCTTTAGTATGCTTTAGTATGCATTTGTAGTTAGGTATTCCAATGGTCACACTATGTTCCCGACATAGAGTGATCTGATGACTCGTATTCTTCTTGATATTAACAACTACATTGATCCGTCGCTTAACACCCGATTGGTCCATGATATCTATTTAAAGAGAATGAAGGGTCGTTTGTCGATGATCGATTGTGAGAAACTCTCTTGTAACTCTCATGTAAATATTTTCTTTTTCATTAATAAATTGCTCCAAGTGGTCGCGTTGGCTGGGGCCGTGGATGTTTCCCCACAGGAGTATTACCACGTAAAAATATCGGTGTGTTGATCTTTGATATGGGTGTGTGGGTGGTTAATGAAGGTGTTCATCCTATGTTGGAATACCTGTGTTGTCAAACATGGTATCAGAGCGCATTTGAAGAAATGCTCCCATTGTAGATCAAGATCTTGAAGTCTTGTTGTAAAATATCTTCTTTCTACCATTTTCATACATTTCTAAGTCCAGAGGACTATTCCATTGCATTCAGAGTGATTCTTTTAACTAGAAACACTTTTTTGTTTCACTAAAAAAGGGTTTTGTTTGCCCAAGATATGACCATTTCATTTAGATCCAGAGGTATAAACCCTGAATACACCATTTTATTTTTTTATAGAGATGACTCTAAATTTAGAAAATTCTTGCATGACTCTAAAACTAACCACTAAATAAGAGCTAACTAGCGTGAAACTATTTGTCAACTCTCTTTTCTTATTAAGCTCATAAACTAAGAGATAATTTATAATTGAAAAATTAAAAATTCTCGTAAAAACACTAAAACCCTAATTTGAGGCCTTATATGAAGGAACTTGGACCTGAAAAAGTGTCAAAACGATTTCCAATCCGATAGATCCGATTGCAACGTCAATGACCTCTTTGAGACACAACTCCTCATAAAATTTCAGCCCAAACAGATAATCGAGTCAAAAGTTATGACCCTTGAAAAATCCCTGAAAAATCCGTGCATCATTGCCACATGGCTCTTTGGTTACCATTTGTGCCTTTTTTTTTCAAAAGGGCACAATTTCACACCAGAAGTCTATTTTTAGTATCGTTTATTTTTAAACAACCTATTTTTTCGAGATCTTTTCATCCACACCATTAGTTTCAGTTTTTAAATCCATAATATTTTCATATTTAATATGGATTCTCCCAGTGATATTTTTCTTACCAGTACCAACTACTTCTCATGGAAATCCCATATGGAGGATGTATTAAGAACTAAAGGAATCTAACTAATTACCTTTGGAAAAGAAAAATATCCCACTGATGTCAACATGAAATCCAAATGGGATAATAAGAATGTCAAAGCACATGGACTAATCAAAATGTCCATCTCTCCTGATTTAAGGTTTCACCTTCAAGAAATTGATGACCTAGATAAATCTTGGGAAAATATTGAAGTTGTGCTTGGTAAACACAACAGTCTTCAAGCCCACCAAATAGAAAATCAGTAATGGATTTAAATCCCAATTATTTTCCTTGCATTGAAGATTATTTATCTAAGTTCAAAACACTTAGACTTTTATGTATAGACTACAAAATAGATCTAAAGGAAGACCGATGCATCTATATTATTCTTTCTAAGTTAGGTAGTGCATATTCTGTCTTTGTATCTACCTTTTATGCCACCATAGACACTCTAGAAAGTTCTTATAAAGATCCCACTCTTGAGTTTTGTTATGATTCTTTGATTAGAAATCCAAATAAACTTGTGCAACTTGGAGTGATCAACACTGCAGGTACCTCCAACAAAGCCTTAGTGGCCCAACTTAAAGATAAATCCAAGAATCCCAAGAAGTAACATCCCCACCACCACAACAAGTAGAACAAGGGTCCCAAACCCTTTCCACTAGCTTCTTCTCTTAATGGTGACAAAGGAGAAAAACCCAAAAGTAAGAAGACTGACAAATATTGCAACTTTTGTGGGAAAGATGGTCATGTGGAGTAAATGTTTTAAAAATATGGAAGCCTTATAAGTAGAAATGAAGAAGCACAACATCAATATTGATTCTTCTTCTTCATCTTCTCATGGACATGCACTTTCTTCTCCTAGTTTCTCCTTCAATGCAATTTCTACTTATTCTTCTAATGAGTGGTTTATTTATTATGGAACATCTTATCATATGGCTAAGGATAAAGCCATGTTTTCCTCTCTTAATGAATGTAACACCAATAAAATATTTATTGGTGATGGTAGATCTCTTAGTGTTGTAGGGTCTGGAACAATTCAGGTAGATAATGCTCATTTCAATGATGTATTATATGTTCCAAGTTTTTTCTTCAACCTTCTATCAGTGTATCATATCACTCATTTAGGTGAAGGTAAAATCGTAGAGTTTTCACCTCACCAAGTTGTAATAAAGGATTTAAAAGATCTTAAGCATGCCCTTGGAACTGGAATTGTTGATGATATTACTCAGTTGTACAAGTTTGACAACTTCGGGTCTAAATATTATTTTTAAATTTTATTATTATTATATATAAATATTTAACTATAGGTGGGACCCCCTAGGGAGAAAGAATGGATGTTTAATTTCAATAATTTTCTGGGATTGAAAAATTAATACTCTACTAAAAAAATATCATCTACATTTCACTGTGGTATTGGTTTCTTCATTAGTATGATTATGATTTTTATCAGACAAAGGGAATGGTTCTATTCATAAAACTACAAAGAGTCCTCCATCTTACATACATTTTGTTCATAAATGCTATATGAAGGTCGCAAGAAGATTATGGAGTTGTCAAAAGGTTATTTTGTTTACAACTGATATGTCCAAACAACATATTTGTCATAAGGATGGTCTCTAGTTACATGGTACATTTAAAAGGAAAGAAAGTCCACTATGCAAATTTTATGCATGGTATATTTAATAGTTCATCATATATGAAAACCGTGTTATCCAAATACCATCACATTCAATATATGGTAATTGTGGTTCTATATCATAAGGGATGGTATGTTGAAGTTAAAGGGTTCGAAGTCTTTTAAACTTAATGCATATGATATAAACTCAATGTTGATATCGTATAACACTTTCTATCTCTTGAACCTTGTTTTATCATTTTCTTTGATATGCATATGTTAGTGGCGTTATTTATTTGCAATGAATGTGGTTTAATTAAAGGACCAGGGTTGATGAGTTTTAGATGTCATTCAGGTTGGCATTGAGTTATTGTTTGATGACATGGTTATATGACACATGATAATTGCATATTTGGCATGGTTATATGGCATGTGATTGGTGGTTGTTGTTAGTGGAAATATGATTTGGATTGGAAAGTTAATTTTGGGGAACATGATGCCCTATGCATTCAATGCATGAGACACAAACTTTTAGTTGAGTTTGTCACCCTCACAATGTTTTGGCATTTTATTTTTTCATTTGAGAGTTGTGAGCTATGGAGCAACAAAGTTGTCCAAGACCTAGTTGTGTTGTTATTGGTAACTGTAACTCTTATTTTTTAGAGGAATATAAGCACTAAGGAAATGTATGATTACATAGCTCGTACCCATCAAATGCATGTCTTTATTTGCAGTTATAGTTTGGAAAATAGCTCTATTTGAATGATGAATGAGCACGGGGTTTGATTTTTTGACTCATTCTATTACATTTATAAGGAATTTCACTAAGTTTCATAGTTCTGATGTTAACCCTCATCATGAAAATGTTATATCTAGTCACAGTTGTGTGAACTTGTTGTATATAACTCCATGGGTCGATTTCATTCATTATGTTCTTTCTTTAAATGCAAAGGCATTGTAATGCCATCTTTCTCATTTCATTATGCTCCAGCTTGGGTCAAAAAGTGTAAAAGTCTCTTGGATTTTTCCTTTGTGTATATTTCATTTCCTGTTTAAGGGTTATGAACCATTGTCTTTAAATGACATTACTTTTTTCATTAGAACTCACATTACAAAAGACTTCCTTAGAAACTTTCCTTGTCGTTCATTTTACCCTATTGTGAAATACTTTCATTCCAAGATTATGAATTCTTGGTCATATTACTTCATTATTAATTCTGGGTTTTTAAAGGAGAATTGTGCACAACATATAAAACCTCTTGTCTGAGAGCTCGACCTATGTGGTTTTTTTTTTTATTATCTTTGTCTAGTATGAAAACTCTGCATTTCTTTCACATGGAAAGGATGGTTTCTGGCCATGGGTTAATTTATTTTCAAAATAAAAATGGCTACTTTATTTAGTGTCAAACCCATGAATTTCAAGGCCATGTCATAGCTCCCATTGGTTAGTATCAAATGAGTTGAGGATTTTGGGGCCATATCATAGCTAAAACCCTGAGGTTTTAGACCCTTGCATGTCAATGAAGTATCCATAATTTTCAAAAGGTTTGTGTTTAGTCCAAGCTGATAGCCTCAATTCGCTTTTTAACATTATGATGAACCTACAATTATAAAAGGTGACATAATCAGTTTCGAACCTTTGTTGTTTGAATGCATATGTTATGTGGTTGTGGCATAAGTTATACCCATCATGCATTCACTAATTGTTTAAAGGAGATATTTTATGGATTAATATAGTTCATATGGTATGTTTGAAGGGAAAATGGAAAAATATTCAACAAGAACCAAACTTGACTTGACCGATTACACTACACTATTGTTGGAAGGTTACAAATATTGTTTTTAGCATATATTGTGCTAAAAGCTTATTCGATAGTTATTTAATGCCATGATATATAAATTCAGGTGTTACATGTGGGTTGTTGATCATTAATGTGGCTTCTTGAGTTAAGTTGAAGAGACCTAATAATTGGAATAAAGATGTGACCGATTATTGAGAATTATAATGTTTTGTTTCTACATACATGACCAACCCCCCTCATACTATCACTTTACATGAATTATTCCTTGATTCCCAAGAACATGTATCATTTTAAAATTGTCATTTGATTTTCCTCCTTTTGTATGAAATTAAATATTTTGTTCATCAGTTTGATATTGATATTTGACAACAGAGGTATATTTCGATTAGTAAAATTTATGATCAAGGGAAAATTTTGAAAAAAAAAAATCCAGGGTGATTATGTTTGATGGATTTTGTTTTGGTTATTCAGGGCCAATTCCCTCATACTCTCATTTTTCATAAATTAATCCCAGCTTCCAAATTCCATTTTCATTTTAGTTTGAATCTCTCCTCCCTGATACACAAGCAATTCCTTTGACATTAAAAATTAACAATGGTGGATAAAAGTTTGACATGACATGCATGAAGTGATTGTTGGCAGAAATTTGTTCTTTGCAGTATGGTTGTCGATGGATATGTTATTGTTTTGAGCATGTATCATTATTCTCCTTGCCATTATTTCACGTTTCATACATTACAAGCCCCCTCATATTCCTAAAACACATTGAAATTCCCATGTTCTTAAATAATAATCAATTAAATGTGGTGATGGAGTGTTTCAAAGCAGGAATGGAAGTTTGGTTATCCTCCCCTATATATCCTTGGTTGTATCCATGATTGCTTGTTTTCAATTCAGAGCTATTTCTAAACCATGTTACAAAAATGGTATTTGATGTTTCACTTGCTATTGTATACATAATCTAACTTAAACTTGTACTTATAGATGAAATTCTTCAGTATAGGTAGCCATGGCAGAGGAAGAAGGCCAAATGATTCTTGGCAAGGGGGAAACAAAAGAATTTGTTTTTCCATCCACTTTGACGTTGATTCTGAACGGCTTAATAAAATCTTGCAGACAATATCCCTAAATATAGCAAGACAAAGAGCCATTCAACCTTATCTTGCACATGAAAGACCACCTTTGCAACCTCATTGTAGCATCTTTGGTATACATGTACAACCACATGTGTGTTTGCAACTGAAAATACCAGCCAATGACGATTGGGATGATGTTGTAAATCATCCTCAAGTCCAAGCTCATGGATGGCCCACAGTCTCATTGCCATTACCTCCCCCTTCACCTAAATGGTCTGCCCAACATAATGAGTCAATAACTTTTAATGCTCATTCAACCCAACAAATAAAAAAGAAAAAAATCCCAAGTCCAAGAAATAAAGCCTAGCAAAGGCAAATGCCCTACCCATTATGTTGAGTTTGATCAATTTGCAACATCCTCACACTCAGTCACTTCTCAGTCCCAACACCTAAAACTTGAGGAAAAATATATTTATTTTGAGATATGCATCCATAAGCATCAACATCAAAAGGTAAAACATCTATTCATGTGGATTCATAGGTCCCCAAGGTAACCAAGTCTCAAGGAAGTGGACAAAGGAAAACTGCCTCACACAAGAAATATGAATTTTTATTTCATGGTGTTATTTTATGATGGTATCACTATTGGGATAGACTTTATTTATTTTGGGGACACACTTTGTTATTTTTGGACATCGATATGTTTTGGACAGATTTATGCCTTGGCTTTTTTGGATATTTTACAATAGTATTTTGTGGGACAACATATTGACATATTTATTTTGATAAATATACTTGCATATATGTGGTGTTTGGGGAGTCACAAGTGTGTGTTTGAGATATTTCATATGTTGATTTGTTGGGAAATGTGTGCACAATGATGTTTAATGGCATAATTATTTTTGGAGGAACAAGAGAATAATAATTTGAAAATTAATCAAAAGAGTTGTTAGGGGTCCCCACCTATTAGTTAATATTTATTATACTCATATCATTTATTATTATTATTATTATTTAATTATGAGTTGTCCCTACTTAACTAAAAGTTATTAAAATAAATTAACTAAAAGTAGTTGAACCACTCAAACTACTATTAATATTTAATTATGAGTTGTCCCTACTTAACTAAAAGTTATTAAATAACTTAACTAAAAGTAGTTGAACTACTCAAACTACTTTTGGAGGAATAAAATAAGAATTGAAGGGACAAGCAAAAGGAGGAGAGATAGAGACAGAAACTCTAATAAGGTTTGTTCTTGCTCTAGAGTGAGATTACATTACTAATTCATTCATTTATGAAATACTTAAAGGCTAAAGATTTATTGTTGATAGCATGGTCTTACTGAAGGTGGTAACAAGGAGGACCAAGAAGCATTGATTATTGACATGTTTTATAAGATTGATCATCTGTTTATGATAGTCTGTAAATTCTTATTGAATTTATGAATTGATTTTTAGTGCTAATTAGGAATTTTGTGCAGAGTCAAGGAAGTGGCAAATTGTGGCTTGTTGATCCAGTTAATTTTCAGTCTTGGTTTTACTTAGAAGACACAAGTCATCTCTGTAATGATGTAACCTTTTACTTCTAAGAATTTTCCCAGTCCTTGCACATTTTGGGTATGAAAGAATGTATTTGGTAGTATTTCCTGCGTTGATGATATTCCAGGTAGTCTAGACACTTTTAAAATTGTAAATAATAGACAAGATCCTTATACCAGGGATGTTCAACAAGATCAAGATTCTAATTTTCAATATAAAACAGTGCTTATAAGGCATTTTCATCATTTTTATAAGAATCACTTGGTTCAGGATGTTGAGCCAAGTGAAGTGTTAAGTCACATCCCTTAATTGTTTTTGATGTTGTGATCATTAAATCATGTTCTTGAATTTTCTCAAGCCAATGTGCAAGTTTACCTGAAAAATGAGTTTGTGAAAATAAGAACTTGACAACAGTTAAAGGGACTTTTACCTACGTGTGCTTTCTAAGAATAAAATGGAAAAATTTCTCTATAGCCTTAACAAGAGAAAAAATATGTTTTTCAATAAAATAATATTTGATTTCATCATCGGATAGACTCTTGATCATGTAAGCTACATGTTGTTCATTATTTTGATAATCACTTTGCAGAAGAATAACATAAATTGGTTCTTTTGTTGAGTTTGTATAGATGATGAAGTCTTTGTCAAAATCCCGTTTTGCCAAGACCGGTGGAGAACTGGTTTCTTTTTTAATTCCTACGAAATACTTTTCAACATCATCTGTCCAAGAAAAAGATTGATCATGTTTCAACATATTATGAATATGATTAACCATTATAGTGAAATTAGGAACAAATCTTCTAACGAAATTAATCCTACCCATAAAATATTGGATTTACTTCTTAAATGTAGGGGCTGGAAGATTTAAGATTGTGGTAATCTTCTCAAGATCAATGTCTATCCCTAAATATGAAATGATGTGACCGAGAAGCTTACCTTGAGTGACATTGAAAATGGATTTCGAAGGATTTAAAGACATGCCAATTTTTTTGCAATGTAAAAAGACTTTTTTAAGATTATCAAAATGATCTGATTGGGTTTTAGAATATACAATTAAATCATCAAGAAAATAATGAATTATTTTTTCGATAAGATCATCGAAATCTATTTGCATAGCTCTCTGAAAAGTAGCACATGCATTAGATAATCCAAAAGACATTCATTCATAGGAAATGTGCCCCACCGAGTTGTGAATTTGGTTTTATACTTTTTTTTTTCCTTTTAAGTCTAATTTGATTATAACTAGAAAAATTGTCAAGTAAGGACATAATTTTTTATCCTGCAACTTGCTGCAAAATCATTTCCACACTGGGAAGAGGAAAGTTATCCTTCACACTATCTCTATTTATTGTACGAAGATCAACACATAATCTACTATCGCCTGTATTTTTCCATACGGGAACCAGATTGAATACCCACTCAGAATACTTAATTGGAAAGATTATGTGAGCATTTATTAACTTTTCCACTTTTTTTTCTAATTGTCGCTTCAAACGAAGGATTAATGGGTCTCTGTTTTTTCCTAACAGGTTTAGCTCCTTCCTTAATCAGAATAGCATGATTGATGATATTATGATCAAAATCACAAATATCCTCATAAGACCAGGCAAAAACATCTATAAATTCATGGAATAAATCCATGGATTTCTTCTTTTCTTATTCAGAACATTGGGCTCCTGATTTTAGAATCCTTGGACTTTCTTGAGTTCCAATGTTCACGAGAATAATATCTCCTATTCTTCGCTTCGACTCCTCTTCATTTCTATCTTTATTATTGCTAACATCATTAGTTGAGAATGAGATTTCAAGAGGAGTTAATCCCTTAAGAATTTTGTTGTCTTCAAGAGAAATAATTTCCTTTGAGTTATATGGCTCATTCTGAATAAAAGCACAAATGATTTCATCATCTGGGAAGACCTTCCATGATTCCTCATTATTAGGAATATGAGGCCAGAACAAGGATAATAAAGTGCAATCAAGTCTCTGAGGAAATCATTGTCTTGTAGGTGAAGCTGCAAAAACATGTAACCTATCAGCTATTGAATTTAATTCCCTTTTTATGTGAGTGATGTTAAAGGACAATAGATTTTGAATCAAAGTCCAAACAACTTGGGTGTATCATTTCAACAACTTGTTATTAGGATTATAGATCTTTCTAACCATATTTACAATAAGTTATGAATCTCCCAAAACAGTGAGATGACCACAACCTAGATCGTATACATTTTCAATTCTTAATAGCAAGGCCTCAAATTCAGTAATATTATTAGTACACACAAATTCTAGTCTATAGGAAAAATTGTGAATATTACCTACAAGAGAGTATAATATGACGCCTTCTCTATTACCTTCACTTGAACATGCACCATCAAAGTGCATATGCCACATACCATCATCATAATCCTCCATCCGTTCAAGATGTGCATCATCTTCATCAACAATAATAGAATAAACACTCATATCTTCCTCAAATCAAATTTGCATTGGTTTGAGGAACTTTCTCAATATACGGTGAAATTCTTCTTTCCCTTAGAACAATGATATTCTTTCCATTTTTAGGGATGGAAAAATGTGAACCATATAATGATAGATAACCATCAGTCAAAGATTGTCAATCTCTACCCAAAATAATTGAGTAATTACTAACAAACATGTCAATTACTTGAATATTAAGGGTGGTACTAATTTCAAGATGTGCACAAAGAACTACAATCACATCTTTGATCTCATCGATTGTTGATTATTCTTGATTATTATAGGACAACATACTCCTCACATTTTCATTTGTACAAGAGATTCCTATTTTTTCCATAATACTATTGAACATGAAACTAGGGTCAGATCCTATCCATAATTTTTACAAAAATGTAAAAAGGAGGATTTGTTACAGGGTTCCTAAAATTATTTACACCTATTCTATTTACATGTGATTCATCTCCATCAGTTTTTTTAGATATACTAGCTACATGAGAAGTTTTACCTTCCATGCAATTCTTCAGATGTTATTGTTGTTCTGGGACGATGACCATGTCCAAGAGAGATGCATCTTCTTTTATGTTAGGTAGTCAATTAATGATATTATACTTGGATGGAGGAAAAGAGACTGATGTCTCAGGACTTTGAGTTGTCGTGACAACTTGAGGATTTGTATTATGGGAAGAGGAACTGTGAGAAAAGGTAGTTTTGAAATCATTACCCTTCCCTTTATTTGCGTACGATTTATTCCTTGTGTTCACTAACATCACATCTTCTTTAGGAGACCAATCTAAGGCAACAATAGTCATTTCAATATTTTTTCCAAAGATTCGATAGCGTTCCCTTTTCTTGACTTCACAAGCACTTTTCTCACGATTGTCATCATAGAAATTACACCAAGCCCCAGAGAGAATAGCCTTTGGCTGATTTAAAAATGAAGAATTATTTGGCTGATTTCTCATAATGGTTTGAGAAGAAGTAGACTCAATAGGAGAAGAAACTGAGGGAAACTGAGGTGATGCATCATAATAAATCATTTGATTTCTCATGTCGTGAACAAGCTACAAAATTGTAGACATACCAACATGCTTTATAGAATCTTCCTTAAGAATACCCGTTCTTTCCAATTTCTCTTCATACTCTAAACAAGTCTGAAGTGTAGACCCTAGGTTGGTTACATTCTTCTCTTCTAATATCTGACGATAAGAAGAGGGAAAGGAATTATAGTATTGTATAAAACCATCTTGGTTATGAGGGAAGATTAGCTCGAGAATTTGATTGTATAACTTGGTGAAGTGGAGATTAAAAGATTTTATTGGCTCACCTGTGTCACCTTGGGGAAATCCCACCAAAGATGGATTTCAAGCAATAGTGGGGAAATGCAAAAATTAGAAGATGTCTTATCAGAATAAGAGTAGTCTTTGGTTCCATAATTTGTTAAGAAAAGACATCAAAAACAAATGGAAAAATATTATGGAGACTGTTTGCAACATGAAAAAACTAGTATTAACATATGAAGAAATCCAAAAAACACCAGGGCTTATGACCCATGCGATCACACCCGAGACTATCTCGAGTATTTCGAAGGAACACATTTCAGAGATATTCCATACTTTACTTTCTGGATCATTCCATTTTAAACAATGTTATTATATTCCTTCAAAAAAACTGTTGGGTTTTTGGGCTTCCCATTAGTTGATTTAAACCAGTAAGTCAATTCATCCCAAGTCGAAATGACATTAGGAGGCAATTCAAAAAAATCAACCGCAACTTTTCCTTCTAAAGAATTGACAAATAAGTGCATACAAGTATCATTATCATTTGCTCCTATATTATGACATGCGTTAGAAAATGCAATTAAATGTTCTTTAGTGGAAATGGTGCCTTTTCCTAAAAAAATTGGCAAATGATCTTTGAATTTTGTAAGGGCATTTGCATTTGGTTTAATATTCAAGGGTGAAGATACATGCCATGGTATATTAGTTGCATCTTCTTCAAACTAAAATAAACCAACTTTTTTTATCACTTTGGCAGGGTTGGTTGTAGATTGCACTGGGACATTGTGTCTGAAAATACTCCCAGTTATGGACGAGGAAGAGCTTCATGAAGAGGTAGATGAACTGGTACCAGAAGAAGACCCTGAAGATGTAATCTTGAAAGAGATTGAAAATAAATATGTAGATGAAATGGATGAGTCAGATAATGATATTCAATGTTTAGTATGCATACTTTTTAAAATAACCTTTCTTCTTCTAATTTCATATACATGGTTAATCTCAGGGGATAAACCTCTCGTAAACAAGATCCAGAGGACATAACTCAACCTCCTACCAAGGGGGATTATTTCGGTCCAACCTTTGCTAGGCTTCCCATTGTTCACAGATTCTAACATCTCTGGAAATAACCTCCTTGCAAGAATGGTGAAGTTCAACATGGTTATGATTTGTTTCTAAAATTAGATTAAATAAAGTTAAAGAAACGATGCATCTAATCATATAAACCATTACAAATATTAGGTTGTCTCACAATAGGCAAAGTCATGAAATAAAAAAATAAAGAGGAAAATTAAAAATAAAAGAAAACTAAGTACATAAAATAAATACAACTACTAGGAAACTATGGATAAGTTCCCCAGTATGTTCGCCAAATAAATGTTGATGAAAAGGAATGGCTATCCTAATACCAACATTTTCGAATCTTGCTAGGCTAAGACAAGATAGTCGTGATTGTTACCCTATGTCTATAGCTCTTTTGCAAAATTATCAATTAATCTTCAAGAAATATGTTCTTGAAAGCAATGTTGTCTTTTATGTTGTTTTATGATAAAGAAAAATAAAATATTTATATAAGAAAATATAACAGTTTGATGAACAATCATGAAAATAGAAAAATCTGAAATAAGATCACACATATAATCCAAAATGACACCTTAAAACCATCAAGTAATTTTATCCATTTAGTTCAAGAATACTTCCAAATACATTCTTTCTTATACATAATGGGTAAGGACCAAGAAAATACTTAGAAGTCAAAGGTTACATCATTACATAGACAACTAGTGTCTTCTAAGTAAAACTAAGACTGAAAATTAACTGGATTAACAAGCCACAGTTTGCCACTGCCTTGACTTTGCACAAAATTCATAATTAGCAATGAAAATCAATTTAGAAATCTAATAAGAATTTATAGTCTATCAGAAATAGTTGATCAACCTTATAAAGCATGTCAATAATTAATGCTTCTTGGTCCTCCTTTAGCCTTTAAGCATTTTAGAAATGAATGAAGTAGTAATGTAATCTCACTCTAGAGAAAGAGCAAACCTTATTAGAGTTTTTGTCTCTATCTCTCCTCATTTTGCTTGTCCCTTCAATTCTTCTTTTATACCTCCAAAAGTAGTTTTAGTAGTTCAACTACTTTTAGTTGAGTAGGGACAACTCGTAATTAAATATTATTAATAATAAATGATAAGGGTATAATACATATTAACTAATAGGTGAGGACCCCTTAACAACTCTTTTGTTTAATTTTCAAATTATTCCATTGTTCCTCAAAAAACAAGTATGCCATTAAACATCATTGTGCATACATTTCCCAACCAATCACCATATGAAATATCTCAAACACACATTTGTGACTCCCCAAATACCACATATATGCAAGTATATTTATCAAAAATAAATATGTCAATTTGTTGTCCCACAAAATACTATTATAAAATATCCAAAAATAGTGAGTCATAATATTTCCAAAGCATACTGTTGTCCAAAAATAACGAAGTCCGTCCCAAAAATAAATAAAGTCTATCCGAACAATGATACCATCATAAAATAACACCATGAAATAAAAAATCATATTTCTTGTGTGAGGCAGTTTTCCTCTGTCCACTTCCTTGAGACTTGGTTACCTTGGGGACCTATGAATCTGCATGGATAGATGTTTTACCTTTGTTGTTGATTCTTCTGGATGCATATCTCAAACAGAGATATGTATGTCCTCAATTTTTAGGTGTTGGGAGTGAGAAGTGACTGAGTGTGAGGATATTACAAATTGGTCAAACTCAACCGAATGGGCAGGGAGTTTTCATTTTCTAGGCTTTGGTTCTTGGACTTGAGATTTTAGCATTTTCAATGGTTGAGTTGAATGGGCATGAGAAGTTCTTGACTGAATATGTTGGGTAGAACATTTAGGTGGAGGGGGAGGTAATGGCACTGAGAAGGTGGGTCATCCATGAGCTTGGACTTGAGGATGATTTACAACATTATCCCAACCGTCATTGGCTTGTATTTCCGGTTGCAAAGACACATGTAGTTGTACATGTATACTAGAGATGTTATGGTGAGGTTGCAAAGGTGGTCTTTTAGGTGCAGGATGAGGTTGAAGGGCTCTTTGTCCATCTAGATTTAAGAATCATGTCTGCAAGAGTTGATTAAACTCTTCAGAATCAACGTCAAAGTGGAAATGAAGTCTTTTGTTTCCCCCTTGCCAAAAAATCATTTGGCCTTCTTCCTTTTCCTTGGTTTCCTCTGCCATGGTTACCTCTACAGAAGAAGCTCATCTATAAGTGCAAGGTTAAGTTAGAGTATGTATACAATAGCAAGTGAAACATCAAATACCATTTGCATAACATAGTTTAGAAATAACTCTAACTTGACAACAAGCAATCATGCATACAACCAAGGATATACATGGAAGGATAACCAAAATTTCATTCCTACTTTGAAACAATCCATCACCACATTTAATTGATTATTATTTAAGAACATGGGAATTTCAATGTGATTTAGGAATATGAGGGAGCTTGTAATGTATGAAAAATGAAATAATGGCAAGGAGAACAATTATACATGCTCAAAACAATAACATGTCCATCATCAACCACACTACAAAGACCAAATGTCTGCTAACAATCACTTCATGCATGTCATGTCAAATTTTTATCGACCACTGGTAATTTGTTATTCTCAAAGGAGTTTCTTATGCATCAGGGGGGAGAAATTTGAACTAAAATGAAAATGGAATTTGGGAACTGGGAGTAATTTATGAAAAATGAGAGTATGAGGGAATTGGCCCTGAACAACCAAAACATAGTCCATCAAACATAATCACCCTTAAATATATTTTTTCAAATTCTTCCCTTGATCATAAATTTTACTAATCGAAATATACCTTTGTTGTCAAATATCAATATCAAATTGATGGAGAAAAAATTTAATTTCATAAAATAGGAGGAAAATCAAATGATAATTTTAAAATGATATATGTTCCTGGGAGTCAAGGAATAATTCATGTAAAGTGATAGTATGAGGGGGGTTGGTCATGTATGTAGAAACAAAACATTATAATTCTCAATAACCAGTCACATATTTATTCCAATGATTAGGTCTCTTCAACTTAACTCAAGAAGCCACATTAATGATCAACAACCCACATGAAACATCATAATTTATATATCATGGTGTTAAATAACTATCAAATAATATTTCAACATAATATATGCTAAACAAAATTTGTGTAACCTTCCAACGACAGTGTTGTGTAATTGTTCAAGTCAACTTTGGTTCTTGTTGAATAATTTCCCATTTTCCCCTGAAACATAACATATGAACTATAATCCATCAAATATTTAATTTAAACAATCAGTGAATGCATGCTGGGTATAACTTATGCCACAACCATATAACATATGCATTCAAACAACAAAGGTTCAAAACTAATTGTGTCACCTTCTATAATTGTAGGTTCATTATAATGCTAAAAAGAGTGTTCGGGCTGTCAACTTGGACTAAACACAAACCTTTTTCAAATTAGGGATACTTCCTTGACATGCACAGGTCTAAAACCTTAGGGTTTTAGCCATGATATGGCTTAGAAATTCTCACTTCGTGTGATACTAACCAACCAGAGATATGATATGGCCTTGAAATACGTGGGTTTGAAACTCAATAAAGTAGTCATTTTTATTTTGAAAACAAATTAACCCATGGCCAGAAACTATCATTTCCATGTGAAAGGAATGCAGAGTTGTCATACCAGACAAAGATACAAAACCCACATAGGTTGATCTCTCAGACAAGAGGTTTTATACATCATGCATGATTCTCCTTTAAAAACCCATAATTAATTATGAAGTAATACGACCAAGATTCGCCATGACATAAATGTAAATTCTGTGTCTTATGCATTAAATGCATGGGGCATCATGTTCCACAAAATCAACTTCCCCATCCAAATCATATTTCCACTAACAACAACCACCAATCACATGCCATATAAATGTCAAATATGAAAGAACCACGTGTCGTATAACCATGTCATAAAACAATAACTCAATTCCAATCTAAATGACGGTCGAAACTCACCAACCTCAGTCCTTTAATTAAACCACATTCATTGCAAATAAACAATGCGACTGACATATGCATATTAAATAAAATGATAAAAAAAAGGTTCAAGAGATAGCAAGTTCTATACAATATCAACGTTGAGTTTATATCATATGCACTATGTTTAAAATACTTCAAACCCTTTAACTTCAACACGCCACCCCTTATGATATAGAACCACAATTACCATATGAATGTGATGGTATTTGGATAACAATATTTTCATATATGATGAACTATTAAATATACCATGCATAAAATTTGCATAGTGGACTTTCTTTCCTTTTAAATGTGCCATGTAACCAAATACCAAACTTATGACAAATGTATTGTTTGGACATATCAGTTGTAAACATAAGAACCTTTTGACAACTCCATAATCTTCTTGTGACCTTCATATAACATTTATCAACATAATGCATGTAAGGTGGAGGACTCTTTGTAGTTTTATGAATAGAATCATTCCCTTTGTGTGATAAAACTCATAATCAAACTGATGAAGGAACCAATATGACAACGAAATGTAGATGAGATTGTTTCAGTAGAGTATTAATTTTTCAATCCCGGGAAATAATTGAAATTAAACATCCATTCTTTCTCCCTAGGGGGTCCCACCTATATTTAAATATTTATATATCATTGATAATAAAATTTTAAAATTATGTTTTGCAACTATTTGCAGGTTGGTGGCTATTTGGCGAGTTTGTGAGTCAACATGGTCATCATCTTTTCTATCAGTTTTTGTTACTCATATTGATGACTTGAGCAAACTTTAGCATGAGTGGGTTGTTCATCTAAATTATCGCTCATTACAACAACTATGTAATCAACAAATGGTGATTGGTCTTCATCTTGTTTCTTGCAGAGATGGTGTTTGTGTCAGTTGTGTTCTTGGAAAACATCACCGAGACAATTTTGACAAACATGCCTTGGCCCTGTTGCATGTTGTTCATAGTGATTTGTGTGGTCCACTTTCTTCTCCTTCTTTCTTTGGGTGCAAGTATTTCTTAACTTTCATTGATGACTTCTCTAGACACACTTGGGTTTACTTCTTAAAACTTAAGAGATAAGTGTTTGAAAAGTTTTTGGCCTACATAACCTTTATAGAAAAACAATCTAGACATCAACTTCAAAGGTTAAGAACAAATAATGGAGGTAAATATGTGAACACTAAATTTACAATTTACTGCACTGCACATGGCATCCAAATGCAACATACTATCCCATATACACCATAGCAAAATGGTGTTGCTGAAAGAAATAATCACATATTAAAAGAAATGGTTAGTTGTATTATCCAATCTAAGGGACTAAGTCTTCATTATTGCGGAAGCCATCAATTATGAAAATTAAATAGTAAATTTCATTCCCACAAAGGCTCTAAAATATATAACATGGGAAGAAGCATGGAATAAAATTAATTCAGATGTAAGCCGCTTCTGTGTATTTGGTAGTGTAGCATGGGCTCACATTCCAGATGAGAAAAGGAAAACTTTACAACCTAAAAGTGAGAAGTGTATTTTTGTTAGATATTCTGAAGATGTCAAAGGTTACAAACTTCTTCAACCTCATTCCAATGAAATTATTATTAGAAGAGAGGTTAAATTTGATAAAAATATCTTGTCCTGTGAGCCTAATTTGGTGTTTTTTTCATCTTCAGCCTGCAATCCATCTTTGGTGTTTGTGCCATCATAAGCCTGCAAGCCATCTTCGACGTTTGTCCCATATTCTATTCCTATTATGTATTCCTATTATGGTTTCTTCTTCTTCAAATGATGAAGGTGAGGATGAAAATATGCCTCCTCCTGCTCACTTTCCTCCAGATGAGTCCCTTGAACATGAACCTGCAACAACACCACCGCTTCCCAAATGGGTCCATTCAATTCAAGAAGCAATTGATGATCTTATTGGTGATCCTTCATATCAACGTCAGACACGTGCATAGTTCCATTGAGTCTCTTCTCTTTTGGATCAATATTTAGGGACTCATGATCCAGAGACATTTGCAGAAGCTTCAGGTCATCTAGATTGGGATACAACAATGAATGAAGAGTATTTCTCTTTAATGGTGAACAATACTTGGGATCTTGTACCTCTTCTGAAAGGAAGAAAACTTGTCAAATATAAACAGGTTTACAAAACTAAGTATGCATCGAATGAAAGTGTTGAAAGACATGGAGCTCAGATAGTTTCCAAAGGATTATATCAAGTTGAAGGCATTGACTATAATGAAACCTTTCCCCCCGTAGCCAAAATGAATTCCATCTGCTTTGTTCTTTCCCTTGCTGCCTCACATAAATGGGCGGTCCATCAGATGGACGTTAAATGTGCCTTCTTGCATGGGGATTTGCAAGAAGAAAAATACATGGAACAACCTCCTGGCTATGTCCAGAATGAATCCAACCTTGTTTGGAGCCTTAATAAATCTCTTTATGATCTTAAGCAAGCTCCTTGAGCTTGGTATGCCAAAATGGACAGCTTTCTTATTGACATTAGCTTTTCTAGATGTCATTTTGACCCTAATGTCTATACCAAGAAAGTAGGAATCCATCTCATAATACTTGTTCTTTATGTTGCTGACCTTATCCTCACTGGTAGTGACCCTAAACTTTTAAACCATGTGAAAACCATCCTTAAGAAGAAATTTGAAATGATTGACTTAGGCTATTTGCACTATTTCTTTGGCCTCCAAGTTTTGAAAACCAAGGAATGAATTTTTCTTTCCCAGTTTAAGTATTCTTATGACCTTCTTTGTCGCTTTCATATGGAATATTCCAAAAAAACCCCTTCTCCCTTCTAGTCTAGATTCAAACTTGCTACCACTTGTACTTCTCCCGAAGTTGATGCCACTTTGTATCGTCAGTTAGATGGTAGCCTCTTATACTTGATTCATACTCGTCCTAATATTTCCTTTGTTGTTGTACTTGTTTCTTGGTATATGAAAACAACCCATGAAATCCATTATAAAGAAACTAAAATGGTACTTCGGTATGTCTGGGGTACAATTCGGTTTGGGATACATTACAACTCAGGGGGAACTCCTTTATTGGTTGGTTTCACTGATTCAGATTGGGTCGGCAACCATGATGATCGAAAGTCTACTACAGGTTATGATTTTAGC
The DNA here is from genome assembly GCA_000966675.3 of Picea glauca. Classification (NCBI taxonomy): domain Eukaryota; kingdom Viridiplantae; phylum Streptophyta; class Pinopsida; order Pinales; family Pinaceae; genus Picea; species Picea glauca. The sequence goes on along the minus strand of JZKD02S0808042.1, from coordinate 211,346 downwards.
CTTGGTTCAGGACCTATCACTTGGGTCTGTAAGAAACAATGGGACATTTCTCTTTCTTCAATAGAAGCAAATTACTGAGCAACAATTAATGCAATTCAGGAAGCCTTGTCACTTCAACAGATCCTTTCAGAGTTTGGATTCCAGCAACAAAATCGACCAACCTCTGGTGCGATAATTAGAGTGCCATCAAGCTTGCCAAATATCTAGTTCAACATCAACACAACAAACACATCGAGCTACACATGTTCTTAATCAGAAATCTCATTCATGATCGAGTTATTGAAGTGCTCTTTTTCCCTACGAAAGGTCAAGTTGCAGACATTTTCACAAAGTCTCTTATAGAAGAAAAGTTTTTCAAACTTCGATCTATGTTAGGAGTTCAGGAAGTTGTCATTAAGGGGGGATAGGCTCTAATGCCTCCTTTCTTCTCCTATTGTGTCACCTTTGTAAATCCTCCAATCCTATCCCAAGTTGTTCTTAAGGGGGTATGTTAGGATATTTAGACACTTAGGAGTTAGTTAAGATCAACTTGGTCTAATGTGTCGCTAAGTTAAAGTGTGTTTCTTTAGTATGTGTTTGTATAGGTTATTCGACGATCACGATATGTTCCCAACATAGAGTGATCTGATGGCTCGTATTATTCTCAATCTTAACAACTACATTGATATGTGTCTTACTACCTGATTGGTCCATGATCTATATTTAAAGAGCATGGATGATCATTTGTCGATGATCGATTGTGAGAAACTCACTTGTAAATCTCTTATTTTGCATTGATAAATTGCTCCAAGTGGCTGCATTGTCTGGGGCCATGGATGTTTCCCCATAGGTATTTTACCGCGTAAAAAAATCGGTGTGTTGATCTTTGATTTGGTTGTGTAAGTGGTTATTGAAGGTGTTCAGCCTTTGTTAGAATACCTGTGTTGTCGAGCAATAATTACTCACATGCCACATTTCCTTCCATCTTGTAAAGCAACCTCATCACAATTCCATATATGTTCTCAAGTATAATAATGTTTCTCATATGCATTGGATGAAATGTCATAGAACTTGGTCACAACCACGGGGCATAAATTCAAAGCTTTGTCTCTATCTAGGCCCTCTATTGTTTATAACATAATCTCTATATGTCTTTTCTTAAACCCTGCCCACCATGATTTCATAGGAAATCTACCTCTGAATGGATTTGGCCTCTGCTGAAAAATTTGAGCAATGTTGGTGTTTAGTCGTATGAACTCCACCCCATGACTTATTTCATCCATCTCCTTACACCAAACATCCACTTGGCAGTATAGATTTCATTTCTTAGGGTTGGGTCGCTGATCACACTTGTAAGTGACGTTGATCATAAATTGTTGAATTGATGTGCAGGTGAAGATCAGCATTGGGATATTATTAAGCTTGTTGTTTGGTAGATTATTCTCCATATGTCATTTAATCTGTTTGATATGATAGTGAATATGTACTTCCAAATTGAACAATTTATGATAGTTTAAGGTTTGATTATATTTTTATGTTAGAAAAATAAAATAAAAATGTGGTAAGGATAAGATGTTTTGTATAACAAAATTATGAGACATGTACTTTGGTATTGTTGGCTAATTAGATGAAATAGTTATCACTTAGTAGAAAAATACTTTTTCTTGCAAATGAAAAATATACTTTTTATTTATAATGATAACTGTATAAAATACCCATTTAAAATAATGTTTACACAATACTTTAAGACGACTACATAGTATTATTTTGATATAATGATAGATATTTCAATTCAAAATTCCATTTTGTTGAATTTGATAAATTGAAAATGACACTTTTCAAAGTAAATCTAAAAGTTATGATAGATATTCAATTCAAAATTCCATTTTAGTAAATTGAAAATGACACTTTTCAAAGTAAATCTAAAAGTTAGAATGTCAAATTTAGTGTGTTGCCTTCTGTATCTCAACTTTAAAAGTTACTCTTACAACGTTTATATATGTTGCTCTTACAACATTTATATCTTTTGTTAGTCTCTCCTGAAAGTGACTCTAGCATTCGCTTCAACATTGACTTTAAATTACTTTTTCTTTGACTAGACACATTTTTTACACTCCACAAAATTATAGATAAGAGAAATAAAATATTATTACACATTCTATTGGCTAATAAGTTGGACTGATCAGGTCCTTTTGTGAACTTTTACATATATTAAGTTTTGACCTTACTTATAATAATAATAATAATAATAATAATCTATTTTTAAGGTCACGGCCAAGCCAGCACACCAAATTGGTGTATGAGACCCCCTTGTTTGTGGGACAAGGGACCCCTTGTTTGTGGGACAAGAGACCCCCCTCCGCCCAGCGATTTGACTGATAAAGTCTACGAAGGTATACATACCCTACCCCCCTCTGGATTTGAACCTGTTTCCTCTACATCTTCATTATTTTCACATATCCTAAGTTTTCAACATATTCATCGTATTGATTGTTCATTGATTTTCACATATCTTAAATTTTCAACATATTTTAGGTATCGATTGTTCATTGAGTCTCTTTTCGAGGTCAATAAATATAACATGACAAAATGATTTTTGCAAATTGGAAATAACCTAAGTGTATTGAAGCTCATGATGCATTTATTTATTGATATCATTAAATTTATGTCCATTCCTCTGCCAAAAAGATTTGAAAGGTGAAAGGTAAAGGTAAGTCAGACAAACAGATCTGAAATATTTGAAAGGTGAAAGGTAAAGGTAAGTCAGACAAACAGATCTGAAAGGTGAAAGGTGATCCGAAATCGGATTCAGAAGCCTGTCAGGGCATGAAAAATGCTCAAAAATGAAAGTGCTCGGAATTCGACGAAACTAACACCATTGTGTCCAGCTCATCTTCCCGATTCCGGCGGTATATTTACTTTGTCAAACGGACTCCGTATGCGAAAGTTATCGCGTTCTGATCGGAAGCCCAAACAGGTAAAAAGTCAAAGGTCAACTGGTCAAAAAGTCGACGTTGATGTCATCATGCTGACTGTGCAGGAGATGACGTGGCACTCTCTGGCTAATGGTGATTGGGCAGGTTTGCTGACAGGGCAGACATGTGGCAGGCAATTGGACCAGTCAATGGTTGACAAGTGGCATTTGTCCGTCGAATGGGAAAGTGCCACGTGGCCCAGTCA
>JZKD02S0808042.1:178391-204132 GCA_000966675.3 Picea glauca | reverse complement strand
CCATCCTTCGCGAAGAGGAATTTTGTTGGAGATTGCGCAGCCGTGCAACCTGGCTTAAGAGTGGAGATTCAAACTCCAGTTTCTTTCACAAAGTAGCAAGTTATAATAGAAACAAAAAGACTATCTGGTCAATTGAAAGTGAGGGGGATGGTATAATCCGTGGGCAGGAAGCTTTAAAGGCCGCGACTGCCTCACATTTTACACTTCTGTACAAAGCCACAAACAACCTTAATCTCCTGGAGAAGGCCTCTACGGCTAGCCTGTTCCCTCGTACGACTTCTGCAGAGGATGCCACTGATCTCTACAAGCCTGTCACACTTGTTGAACTCAAATACATTCTGTTACACTTCAAAAAAGAGTGAAGTCCTGGGCCGGATGGCTGGACCACATAATTTTTCATTTTCTATTTTGATCTCTTTGGTGTGGATCTCCTCCAGATGGTAGAGGACTCTTGCATCAAAGGAAAGATTTCTGGAAGCCTTAATTCCACTTTCCTGGTCTTGATTCCAAAATAAAACAACCCGCTCTCCTTCAATGACTTCCGACCAATCGCCCTGTGCAACCTTATCTATAAGGTAATTGCTAAAGTCATCTCTAATCGGATCAAGCCCTTTCTAGGGAGGAGTCTCTCGGAGGGAAAACTTTGTTTCTTGAAGGGAAGAAGAATCCAGGATGCTATTGGAGCTGCCCATGAGTGCATCCACAACATCAAGCAGAAAAATCAAAAGGCATTGGTCTTGAAACTCGACCTCAAAAAAGCTTTCGACAACATTGATTGGGAGTTCTTGAGACTAATTTTACATGCAGTTGGCTTTGGAGACAAGCTCACTAATTGGATTTTGGCTTGTGTCATCAGTGCTAACTTTGTTGTTTTGATCAATGGAGAGGCTACAAGTTTTTTCAAAAGTGAGAGGGGGCTCCGACAAAGATTCCCACTCTCCCGTTATCTCTTTATCTTGATAATGAAGGGCCTTAGCCTCCTCCTTTCCAAAAGCTTCACCGCACACCAATTATCCGGCATTAAGGTTTCTAAGTTCATAAAGATCTTTCATCTCATGTTTGTAGACGATGTTCTCCTCATGATGAAAGATGATCTAGCAGAGTGGTTAGTAATCCAGGACATTCTACACCTCTTCTGCTCGGTCTTGGGTTTTCCATCAATCACTCAAAATCCTCAGCCCACTTCTGGGGACTTTCGGATCCTGAACTCCTCAGTTTCAAAGACCACTTTCCCTTCAATTTTATTGACTTGAGTGAAGGCTTCAAAGACCTTGGATACCAGTTGAAGCTGGGGGCCTCCTCTCCCGGTGATTGGAGCTGGCTTGTTGCAACCTTGAAAGGAAAATTGGCTTCTGGTGTAATAAATGGTTGTCCCTAGGTGGTAGATTCATCCTGATAAAAGCGGTGCTGGAAAGTCTTGCCGTGTTCTGGATGACCCTGGAGCGGATTCCAAACAAGATCATCACTTTCCTTCGTAGACTCGCCTTCAATTATCTGTGGAATGACCATGTGCGTAAACATCGATTTCACCTCTGCAATTGGGAGACACTTTCCAAACCTCGAAGGGCTAGGGGTTGGGGTCTCAAGAACCTCTCCACCTTCAACACAACCCTTCTGGCTAGCTCTTTTTGGAGAGAAGTTACTCAGGACAACATCTGGCACCGAATCATATTGGAAAAATACCTGGGCTCCCAGCCGCTCTGTAACTGGATTCAAAAGTCAACCCTTCATCTTAAGAGGGCTTCCTCCTTCTGGAAAGGCTTGGTCACCTCCTCACCAGTGATTCTCCACTAGCTCCGTTGGAAGCCTGGCTCTGGCACGGAGATTAATATAGGCAAGGATAAGATCCTCGGGCTGGAGGATAGCTCACTACTCTCTCCTTCATTGTGCTCACACCTCCGCTCATTAAACATTCATACTTTAGCACAGGCAAGAATTCTGACTGGTGCCCACGCTCTGCCAGATATTTGGAAGGGATGCCACAACCTGTCTATTAGTGGATCGTGGGCCGCTGAATGGACTCGTTTCACTTCTGCTATTAGAAGCGCCGGCATCTCCCTTACAAAAGAACTGGATACGCTGTTGTGGGCTGGAGGGGATGCCACGGGTACCTTCTAGGTAAAGAATTTATATGTTGCTCTTCTTAAACAGAGCAACCTCGACGCCGATTTCTCTTGGTACCTCCAGCTATGGAATTGGACAATCCCTCTCAAATTAAAACTATTTATCTGGCTCGCAGGGAAGGAGAAGATTCTCACTTGGGACATGCTCCGACGGAGAGGATGAGAGGGGCCCGAAATTTGTTTACTTTGTTGCCGTGCAACTGAAGACATCCATCATTTACTGGTACACTGTGATTTCGCGAGGGGGGTCTGGACTAGTCTGCTTAAACATTTCTTGCTTCCTTTCTCCTGGAGCAGCGACACTATCTCAGACTGCTTTAATTTGTGGAACACACAAAAATCCTCTCCAATTTGTTTGGCCGCCCACGTCTGCTGGCAATTATGGTTAGAACGGAACAGAGTGATCTTTGAGGATCGGCCACCTACCCTGCTGAATGTTGTGCACAGAGTTCTGATTTCTTTCAACTGGAAACAGCCTTCGGCTAAATCTTTCTTTCACAAAGTTGTTGACTTCAAGCTGCCTGTTGGGTACACCCTCGCTTGCTTTGATGGAGCTGCGCAGACAAATGGTTGTTGTGGAGCTGGAGGCTTCTTCAAAAATCATCTGTCAAGGATCACAAAATGGTTTTTCAATTGTGGTGTGGGCACGAACACTAAAGCTGAGCTCTTGGGGTTATGGGCCTCCCTCTTTTTAGCTTCCTCTTGGTCTATTAAACACTTATTCGTTCGGGGTGACTCGAGAGTCATTATTGACTGGATTACTCAAAAATCCAATCTCCACTCAGTCCATGTCAAATGCTGGAAACAAAAAACGCTGGAGTTATCCAAACTCTTCACCGACATCAAATTCCATCATATTTCCAGATCTCACAACAGCGAGGCGGACGCTCTCTCAAAGAGAGCTCTAAAAGAGGTGACAGGGAGACTCTCGATTTTTCATTGTGATAGAGGAATAGAAAGTCCTATTTCCTACTTTAGTATCTTTTGATCGAGGTTTGTTGTCCCACATTGTATGGAAAGCTAGTTGTATGGAAAGCTATTTGTATGGACTGTTGTCCTATTTCCCACATTAGTATCTTTTGATTGTTGATAGTTTTTGTACTGGTCCAGCACTGACCACGCTTCATAGCTCGCTGGTGCCAACTTGTAAATGAATTTATACTCTATATAAATTCGAGAAAATTTTTTCTTGGAAAAAAAAGTCAATAAGTCCATATGCGATGAATTTTGTCGATATTGGGCAGCCACTGTCATCATTAATGCTTTACCATTGTAAGTTTGATATTTATCTTTATATATTTGAAATACAATTCAGTTCTAGGACTCAATATAAACAACAAAGCACAGATAGATTCATTACTACTTCATGTATTTGGAATATAATTCAGTTCTAGGACTGAATATAATCAACAAAGCATAGATAGATTCCTTACTACTTCATATATTTGGAATACAATTCAGTTCTAGCATTGAATATAAACAACAAAGCACAAATAGATTCATTATTACTTCACTGATTCCTTCGTTGAGGCTTTTTCAAATCCAGGTAAGTTTCTACAGCTTCATTTACTTCCTAAATACTTTGAGAAATAGCCATTAACTTTCTATTTACTCCATATTTTACTGATTAGTTTCTATTTACTTCATATTTTTTTCCTTATTGGGTTGTTTAGTTTTACTGTTTGCAAATAAAAATGTTGTTTAGTTTTACTATTTGCAAATAAGAATGTTATTTATTTAGTAAAATGCTTTGAAACATAGATATTTTTAAATCAATTCAACTTGGTGGAAAGTAGATTCACCTGTGTGGAAACCACTATGTCGAGTAGTAGGTAGTAGTAGTTAATCAAGTGTCACGAGCTTCGACATACCCTGTCTACTTCTCATGGCAATATATATAGTCTCCTTTGCTGGGCCTGATGTCCATATGACTGAGCATATACAAAATAAATCATAGATGAGTATATAAAAGATAAAATATTATCTTATAGCTAGATCTTAATTGGAAAAAAAGGAATCTGTCAAAACTAAAAAAATGGATTTATAAAAACTGATAAAGCTAAACAAATTGCAAATAACAGTCATGAAAACAAAAATGGTGTCACAGAAACTTTAAATCTAAGTATTAACCAACAACAACGAGAACAATACTAAGAAAACTAATAATTTGATTTGATCTTCTCAAACTTTTTGAGTTCAATAATTTTAATGAAGTCTTTGCATGTAAAAATAAATTAATAATTATATATGTAAACAAATATATTGTTCTGGTAAGTTTGTTTCAGGAATAATGAAAAATTGAACTTGGCAATCATGCAAGATGAGTTTGATGATGGAAAATCCCTTATAAATAAATGTTATTAAGAATCTATTTAACTATAGAGACTTAAATATTATTAAGAATCTATTTAACTATAAAGACTTCTTGGATACGAGATGTAATAGAAACTTGAACATCTTTGATACATAACGCATTGTTGTCAATCAATCTTATGATTTTCCATGCAAATGCAATGATGGTAGCAGGCCCCATCCCCACTCTGCATACGCAAGTCAGCTCATCATATGGACATTGTGCAAGCCTCCATTGTACTTGCACACAATGTTGGGGTTATTGAGGTTTATGCCCAATTGGACAAGCAACCTCGTGAACTCCCAAGTGAACCCTTGGAGCTCTAGGAGACTAAAAAATTGCTTTTAAAACTGGAAAACTGCTTAAAACTGGCAAATAGTTAGTTATGTTTCGAAAGCAAATAGATATATAGTTTTACTTCAAAGTTGACTTCTCGTCATCTTTTCGGCAGGGACATAGCCACTGCAGTGACACTTGTTAATATTAATAACTAGTTTTTGCTTTTCTAAATCTTTTGTAATTGAAGAATCATCTAATAGAAAATAAATGAATATAAGATTTGCAAATTCTTTCATTGGAGAGCCATCTAATAGAAAAATAAATGAAAACAAGATACATAAATTAGTGTTTTTTAAAAATAAATGAAAACAAGATACATAAATTAGTAATTTTTAACAATAAATGAAGACAAGATATATAAATTAATAATTTTTAACATTTGAAGTGACTTCATAAGTCTACTTTAAAAAAATATCACATTATATCAATGAAGCAAATTCATAATGAAAACAAGATACATAAATTAGTAATTTTTAATATTTGAAGTGAAATCATAAGTCCATTTAAAAAAAATATATCAATGAAGAGAAATCATAAGGAAGACATGATACATAAATTAATAATTTTTAACATTTGAAGTGAATTCATAAGTTAATTTTAAAAAAATATCACAATATATTAATGAAGCTAATTCATAAATCCATTTAAAAAAAATTATCACAATATATCAAAGAAATTCTTATTTAAAAAATAAAAAATACTTAACATAAAAATGGTTATTAATGGAGCATTTTTCATCATAGACATTTTATATAAATGTTAATGGAACATTCTTCATCACAAAGATTTTATATGAATGTCATTTACACTAGGGATATGAGATGATAAGGATTAAGGCTACTTATAGTCTTACTATGCCATGCTTGAAAACGAGGAAAATGAACATGACAAAGAAACCAAAAATCTTTAATAACTTACATGTTGGTATAAGTAATAGGTTAAGCTCTCTATGAGCTCTTGCACTAGTATGAAAATCCTTCACTAACATTCACTAATAATACAAGGAAACCCCCTCTGAGTGTCACCCTACTACATAGGTAGAGCACAGCCTTTGCCAACACACTCACTCATACATGAATCCTTCTAATAAGCTATGAATTAATATAGGTTCCATCCTTTATCAATGTTTTAGTCTTTTTCTTGAAACAAAACTACCATGCACGTGACAATACACAAGCATGTCTTTTTTAATTCCAAAGGAATTTTGCAATCCACATTACCAAGTCTACGGAAGTATACATACCCTACTCCTCTCTGAATTTGAACTTGTGACTTTTTAAGAGGAAACACATATTCTTAACCATTAACCCAACAATATCCTTCAATAAAAATATCTCAAATAAATCATTTTTTATTAAAAAGCAATATGTGAAAAAACAATCTTTTGTCCTGTTCATCAGCCAACTCTGTGCAAGACTTGTCAACAAATAAGCAATGATGGCTTTAGAGTTTTATAATACATCTCAATGATGGCTTTAGAGTTTTATAATACATCTTTATGTATTAGTTTGAGGTCAACCAAACAACTAACATTAGACCAAAGAATATTCATTGGAGAATTCACTACAACTCATTTGTATGTGCAGCTCTCTGGGTGGTGTAGTTGGTCATCACGTTAGTCTCACACGCTAAAGGTCCCCTGTTCGAGTCTGGGTTCAGACATGTTTATTTCTTTTATGACAAACTGCAATCAATGATGCGTTCAGAGTGATGTAGGTTCGTCTTTGAACGACTTTACCTTTAAAAAGTAACAGACCCACCGGACGAAGAACACATGATGCTTTCAATTAGAGTTGAACTCATGACCTCCCGCATACTAAACGGGTGCTCTAACCAACTGAGCTATGAAAGCATATGTACCGTATGGAAATTTATTTAATATCAAGAGTGAAAACCCATCCGTTTTGCATGTACTCCATCTGACCTTTTGAAGGTGAAGACCAAGCCCGAACATTCAAAGATGATTGTCTTTTGTATTATTTTGACGTTCCACGATTATAATGAATCATAGATAGAGGATTTAATTTTGAGATTTTTTTTTTTTTATTATTTATTTATTTATTTATTTATTTATTGTAAGCAAATTATTTATTTTTACATTTTTGTAATTTAAACAAAAAGAAATTGTGATTTTGTGAAGATTTCTGTCATTTGATTTTGGTGAAAATAAAAAAAAATGTAGAATAATTAGACAGATCTGGATTTGAACTTATGACTTCTTAAGAGAAAACACATGTTTTTAACCATTAGATCCATAGAATTAATAAATAATAAATTTTATTATATTAATTGGATTTAATTTAGGTAGTTTTGAAGAATGTGTTATCTTTTTCACCTAGATGACATGATTAAGTCTTAACACATATAATTTTGCAATGTCTTAAGTCTTTGTTATAATGACTTTAAGTTAAAGGGTATGTATTCTAGTTAAGTATAAACACTTTCAGCCAAAAAAAAATAAAATATTTAATTTGATTTGGTCCATGGCAATTCACAACGAAGATGTCATTTTCACAAATCTACACATTCAATTTTTTTGATATATTGTAGCTAAACATAACACAAACACTTTTGGTGAAAAAAGATTTAGTTAAATTTAATTCATAGCATTTTACAAAATAAATTTAAGTAAAAGATGTCTTTTTCACAAATCTACAAATTCAACATTTTACAAAAATAACTACTTTTTTAGTAACAAAATTAGGTCATCTAAATGATGGCGTATACAATGGGAAATCTGAAAATTAGTTCTTCCAAATTAACACCTAAAAAGTAAGGCTTCCATAATTTACAATGTACTTTATGAAAAACAAATAGATATTTGGATTTGGGCCTTTTCTTTTTATTTAAATATAAATCTAATATGTTGTAAATTGTTAAGGTTAGCTTAACAACCTATCGACTCCAAAAACTAGCTAATAAGATTAGCTCAATAGCCTCCAAAGACTACTTGTTGCTAAATTATAATATTTCAATTTTTACTAATTGAATTACTTGTAATTAAATTTTAAATATTTCGCATGGATACTTTATAACTTTGCTACATTAACATCGTGAGGTAGATATACTATGGTGCTATGAATATTGTATGTCTTTTTGTTTCGTAGTTAATAAAGAAGAAGATCGAGATCAATTGAGCTTAAGCGCTTATAGGGGCTATAATACCACAAGAGGGGAAAGGTGAGGGGGTCTAGGGTGGTTTATGCCTAAACAATTTTGCCTATGCTATGTTGAACCCTCTCCCATTTTCAAATTTTGAATTTCAAAGCAAAAAGGAGTCAAGAAGAGTGGAGGAAACAAATTCCTCAATGTAAGCCACCATCTCCTAAAATTTAGCAAGTTGTCTTCCCTAAATTCTTGGAAGTAGGAAGAGGAGTTGCGTTTGAATTCTCTAGTCATTATACATGAGGAAAATTCAAATGGTGGAGGATTTATAGGGAAAGAAAAGTGGAAAAGAGTTTTGGGAGGTTAGAGAGAAAAATTGAAGAGTCGATCCCATGATAGAGAAAAACTAGCCATGAATGGAAGCTGGTAGACCTTGAGGAAATCCAAGAAACCATGGAGAACTCTGCTAAAACTTGAGATAACATACGAGACCTTATAAGCACACATTGAATAACACGAAAATGATCATTTATGAGGCACTGTATAGTAGAGAAGGAGGTGCCCTTTGTGTTGTGTGGGGCTTGTATGTGGGTGTCTTAGTGCCTTTTTGTTGTCAAGAAACCAACAATAGAAATCATTAGTTTGAATCTGTGTAAGTTTGAAATTTAGAGTTAGTTCATCCTTGCTTCGCCTTGGTGGTATCATATCCTGACTAGGGGGTGGCGTCCGTTGTGTATTGCCTACAGTTGGGTGGAAATCACTCACTTAGTTGGTTATTGGTCTACAAGTCTTCCAAAAGATAAGTTATATTCTATGTTCTAGTTATCAATTTCTATAAATTCGTGTTGCACATAGTGATGTGGAGATATTTCTATTTCCTATTTCTATAAAGATTCATGAATTCTATTACTAGTTTAATATTGCGCCCATAAAACCTTATTAAGAAAGTCGTTGTGTTCTTGCATTTGTTCATTTTGCACCATTACAATTATTTACAGGGTCAATATATGAAGATAAAATATCCTATATTCGTATAACCATTGGTTTAGTTCTTTAATTCTACGGAGACTCCTTCAAAATGATCTAAATAAACACAATAATGTTTAGTTGCCAGAAATGTTCAGAAAATGCCATGAAGATGACTTGTGTTTGGTATCCAAGTCTCAAATACTCACTAATGCTAGGGACCTAACCTCTCTAACCCCTCACATAGGTAGAATAATATATTTTCCATGTAATAAAGGATGACATTAGTTAGTAAGGCCTATTTAATAAATATTAACAAGTCAATGTAAGAAGACCTAATAGAAGCTTTCGCTTCTATAAAGATCTTCCTCTAGAATGTTCTTTAGAAGATAGAACTAGTATAAATAAGAATAGGAGGCATGAGAAAGCTTTTGTTTTAGAATTATTGTAATAAAGCGTTGCTCTATTGGAGGTTTCCCCCTTGAAGAGATAAGTGAACATTTCTTCCTATCAATAAAGGTATTATTTTGGTGTTGTGGTTCTCTACATTTTGTTGTTCCATTGTTATTTTCTGCAATATTTTTGTTTTATGTTATTATAACAGATTTGGTACCTAACAAGTGGTATCAAAGAACTTTCCTCTATGAAAATGTGGGAAATTGTTTTCAGGGTAGAGATGTGTATTGCCAATGTATTTAAAGCAAATAGATTTGTCGCTCAGTGGGTAAAACTGCGGTGGATAAGACTACGCACAGGAAATACAAATGGTTTCACGGGTTGTCTAAAAAACAAACGTTTCACCTTGTTGGAAACCTATGTAACCCTTGTTGGTACCCCTAGAGTAGTATCTCATCAAATGAAATTTGTACATGACTATCACTCTCACGTACCGACAGGTATATCAGAATCCCCCTATGTTTCCTGAAACCAACCCTAGATCAGTCGATCGACCTCCTGATTGCTATAGTGGCATCGAGAACAACACTCGAGAAGATACTCTCTAGTACCTGGGTAATTGGATAGTATGGCTAAGGGTACGATCGAGCCTCCTTAGTTGGTGCCCTGAGATATTGGGACGAGTACTACTATTCGACCCCGCACATATATCAAAGATATAGCACATGACAAAGCCTTGTATGTAGGCACCATATAAAACCTAACCCCTGGGGAAATAAATTGAACAAAAAAGGAACATACGAGATCTATTGTCGCGCAACCTTGCCTCCCACATCTTGGTTGCGAAATTCCTACATAATTTTTCCTATTAAAAATTTAGGCCATTCGCCATTGCAATATTGTTCAAGCCAAAGTATAAAGAGTATAATGGTCCTACTAGCACCCTTATTCGAGACCTATCCCATTGGATTCCTCTCTTCTCCTTGATCACCGTGATACTTATCATTTATAAGTATTTCTTTCGTGGACCCGATCCTCTTCCTAACACCTTTATTTGAGACCTATCCCATTGGATTCCCCTTTTCACCCTGATCGTTGTGGTACCTATCACTTATAAGCCTCGTTTTCTGTGGTATCACCCCCCCTTATTGACATCCTTATTTGACACCTATCCCCTTGGATTTCCCTTGTCTCCCTGATCGTAGTGATATATATTATGTATCCATTTTTTTTTCCAGTGGACCCACTCCCCATTCTCGACACCCCCAATTTCCACATGGCCAACACTCACACCCAAGACCTGCAGGCCGAAATCAAATAGAAAAAGGCCCAATTTGACCATCTTGAGGACCAAGTTCGGTCTGAATTTTCGAGAGTCGACGACCAATTTTCCAAAGTTTATGCCCGATTTGACCAATTAGATGGAAAACTTGACACTCTCACTATCGATCTCCAACCATCATTGAACCGATCCTAGGAACCCCCTTCCCTAAACAACCCTCCCAAGTAGATGACTCCTCCCATACTATGGCCTTTCATTTGAACCCCTTTCATCGTGACCCTCGTCTTCCCCGAGTTGAGGTTAATAAATTTGATGGCTTCGATCCCACAGACTGGGTCACCCAAATGGAGCATTATTTTTATTTGTGTGGCATTATTGATGAGTTAGACAAACTTCATTATGTTGTTCTCTATCTGGATCCTGAATGCTGACAATGGTGACAGTGGCATAAAAATGCACACCGAGGGTATGTTGCTTGGACCCATTTTGTTGCAGAGATTTATGAATGCTTCGACATCGACACCCACTATTTAGGTTGTTTGACCAAGTTGAAACAATTTGGCACAATGGAAGACTTTATAACCTCCTTTAAGCACTTGGATTTTAGAATAGAGGGCATGACAAATGCCTTCTTCAAGGAATGTTTTATCAGTGTCCTAAAGGATGGAATATGAGCCCAGGTCATCATGGCTCTCCCCCGGACTTGGTTGGAAGCTACTAAACGTGCCAAATAAGCACAACAAATTGTTTTTTCCTAGAATTGAAAAACCAATTTTCTTCCTCCCTCGACCTACCAATCCTACCCCTCATGCCACCACTATCAAGATCTAGGAATTAGCTTGGGTAGAAATGGTTGAATACCAACTCAAGGGTCTTTGATATAATTGTGATGAAAAATATTTTCTTGGGCACAAGTGTAAGGAACAAAAGCTTTTTATGGCCATTTCTGAGGATGTTGTTGAAGAAGAGGCTGAAGTCTCCCCTGTGGAAGAGCTACCCCCAATAGATGATACTACTCCACCCGTTGACCCACCAGAATTTGAATCGTTGATTTCGTTGCATGCCCTCACTAGCTTCTCTGCTCCCCAAACCGTCAAGCTAATTGGATACATTAAGAACATGAAATTCATCATCCTTGTTGACAGTGGAAACACCCACAATTTTATTCACTGCCACATTGCCTAGGAAATTGATGCATGAGCATCGCAAGCAGCCAGCCAAGCGAGCATGAAGGAAGAAGACAGTAAGAAAGCGCAACACACATTTTTCACGTTTTGGAATGTTTTTGAAATATTAATGTAATAGCTAGAAGGCGTACCTTGCATTTATATCTTGGAGGATGTAAACAGATCATGAGAGATTTTCTCTCATCTGTTAATGTAAAAGGCATTTAAGTCAGTTAATGAAAGTAGGTAGATATGAATGATAGATTAGATAGTTTTAGGAGCAAGAGGGAAAACAGATATAGACACCCTCATTCTTGTATCATTAGATTATTAACACATTTGCATAGAGAAGAAGAGAGAGAGTTGTAGAAGAATCCATGTACAGGAGCTTTGAATTAATATATGAAGCTTGGAATCAGATTTCATGGTGTTATGATGTTTTCTGTCTATACATGGTGAATGATACGCTTACAGTTGTTTTAATCTCTCTGTTATGCATTTACTTTGATACTGAGTTGAATGTACGATTTCATATTGAATGTTCGAAGTCTGAGAGAAGAAAGAAAATGAGTTTCAATTGTTTCTCTTCCTGAGTGAGAGAAGTTCCTGCAAGGAGTGCAGTGAAGTGTCTGCAAGGAGTGTGTTGACAAAGGTTCAGAGTTTATCTCTGGAAGCTCAGGAGGGATACCGTTGTTCTCATTTCAGCAGAAGTGCAAGTGAAGCACAGGAGTCGTGCAAAGCGTGTGCAGGCTAGCTGTCCTTAGGAGTTATTAACTAAGGTGGAAGAGAGAAAGACTGTTGTCGCAAAAGGTGCACAAAGTCGAGAAATCAAATACGCAGAAGTATTTGAAGAATTTCCGCAAGGAGTGCGAGCATAGGCACTTTCTAAGAAGGCTTGAATTCACAAGTGAAAGATCAGGAGGGTTAGCACCTTTGAAAGTTCTCAAAGGAAGATGGGGATTGAAGACGTGAAATGCGATACAATTGTGAAGGATGACATAATTGAATATTTTAGCATTTCGGCATTTCGGGTTTCGGAGGTCGAAGAGACAAGAAACTCGACAACATGATTCGTGAGATCATGAAACTCAAAATCATGAAAAGAAAAGAAAAGTCCTGATTTGGAAGAGGGCGCGACCATACTATTAAGATTAGGAGATTTTGAGTGATTTTTTGTGTTTTGATCATGCAGGCATACTCATAAGGACCTGTGGATACCCTGTTGTTGTATGTATGTGTGTGGGATTCCCTGTAGAGGAACCGAAGAGTCAATCAGGCTCAAGGGCTGATTTAGAACGATCATGTGAGCGGATCTTGGCCCAAGGGTCGAGGTCTGCGTCAGAAATCAATTTCTATATCCATGCCATCAACAATTTTCAAATCATGATTACCAATGGTGGTTCCATGAAATGTGGTGGGCGTTGTGAAAATGCATGCTTACAAATTGGTCAGTACCACTTGAAATCTCATATGTTTTCTATCGGCATGGGCAGTTTTGACATTGTGTTCGATGTTGAATGGTTACACACCATGCAATTCCAACATAAGAAAGACAACAATACAATTTCCAAGGCATTACAACAGGTTCCTTGGAGATCATCAGTTCCCATCAAATGGAAAATCTCCTAAAAAAGGTCATTCATGAATTATTTCCCAACTCCATTCCATTTAAGCAGTTGATATGCCCTATGTGCATCCTGACCTCCAATCTATCCTCTCCAAACACCAAGCTATTTTTTCCACTCACCATGGACTTGCCCCTTCCCGTGGTGTTCATGATCATTCCATTCCTCTCATACCAGGTATTCTTCCTCTCAGTGTTCTCCCTTATCGTCATCCCTTTGCCTAAAAGAATGAAATTGAGAATTTTTTTCAAGAATTGTTCGACGCAGGTGTTATTCGTCGTAGTACCATCCCCTATTCTTCTCTTGTGTTCATGGTACTCACGAAAGAAGGCACTTGGTGCATGTGTCTATACTTTTGAGCCCTTAATAAACTCACCATCAAAGACAAATTTCCCATTCCTATCATTGGTTATCTATTGGATAAATTGAGCGGGGCTAAGTACTTTACTAAGCTTGTTCTCTATTCTGGCTACCACTAGATATGTATGAAAGAGGAATACATTCCCAAGAATGCATTCTGAACTCATGAGGGTCACTATGAGTTCTCGGTAATGCCCTTTGACCTGTGTAATGCTCCCTCCACTTTCCAAAGTCTCATGAATCATGTATTGCATCATTTTATCCATCATTTTTTCCTAGTTTTCTTTGATGATATTCTCATAGTAAAAATCGGCTATCCCATCTCACCCATGTAGATCAAGTTCTCCATATACTCTCTCAACACCAACTTTTCCTCAAACAATCCAAATGTGTCTTTGGAGCTTTGGAAGTGGAGTACGTGGGTCATATTGTTGACAAGGATGGTCTGTAGGTGGATCCTAAGTAAAGTGAAGTTATGCAGGATTGGCCTCACCCTAAAACTCTTAAGATTTTGTGGGGTTTTCGGGGTTTAACATGTTATTATCCCAAGTTTGTTCATAATTATGGAAAAATTGCAACACCTCTCACTACTCTCTTTAAAAATAATGTTTTCACTTGGATTCCAACAACTGATCAATCATTTCATGCCTTGAAAGAGGTTGTGTACACAACTCCTATCCTATCACTTCCCGACTTCATACAAACTTTTTTCCTGGAATGTGATGCCTCAGGGAAAATAATTGGGGCAATCCTCATGCAAGATTGCAAGCCTTTGGCCTTCACTAGCAAACAAATTCCGGAGAGACATTTGGGCCAGTCCATTTATGAAAAGAAAATGTTGGCTATTCTGCATGTCGTGGATTTCTCACGTCCTTACCTATTGGGGCAATGCTTCCAAATTAAAAATAATCACCAGAGCCTCAAGTATTTTCTAGAACAATGAATTTCATCCCTGGCGCAACCAAAATGGGTGACCAAGATTTTTGGATTTGATTATGAGATCATTTACAAGAAGGAAAATAAAATGTGGTTGTTGACACTCTTTCCAGGAAGTATGAAGAAGAAGGGTCATTCTTTTACCTCTCCTTCATTGCACCAGATTGGCTCCAAGCTGCTCGCCAGGAATGGTTACAAGACCACAAACTTTCTCATCCGATCCAACAATTGCAACACCGTTCTCCATCTTCTCTAGGAAAATCTTGGCATAATGAAGAGCTTCGCTACAAAGGCCGTTTATATTTAAGAAAATATTCACAACTTAAATCAACAATAATTTCTGAGCTTCATGCTTCACCCACAACTGGGTATTCAGGGTTTACCAAAACCTATGTATGGGTCAAACATTATTTTTTCTAGGATGGTATGAAACATGATGTTTGAACCTTTGTGGCTGAATGTGATGTCTTTCAATGCAACAAGGGATAAATTGTCAAAGCTCTAGGCACACTCCAACTGCTTCCAATCCCCCATACTATTTGGAAGGATATTTCTATGGATTTCATTGTTGGCTTACCTAAATCGGGAAATAGGTCAGTCATCATGGTGGTAGTTGATCATATTTCCAAATATGCTCATTTATGTGCTCTTCAACACCCATTCACCGCATCCACAGTGGTTCAAATTTTCATGGATAATATCTTTAAACTTCATGGCATGCCTCATTCTATTGTCTTTGATTGAGATCCAACTTTCACCAATTTTTTTTGGCAAGAATTGTTTAGCCTCCAGGGAACCCAATTGCATCTTAGCACTGCCTATAATCCTCAGACTGATGGCCAAACTGAATTTGTCAACAAATGTTTGGAAACATATTTGCGGTGTTTTGTATCCAAGAGATAAAATTAGTGGGCTCGGTGGTTACCCCTAGATAAATGGTGGTACAACACATCTTACCATACAACTACTCACATGTTGTCTTTTGAAGCAGTCTATGGAGAAAAGCCACCGTCGATTCTCTCATACATGCTAGGTGGCTCAAAGGTTCAGGAGGTTGAAAAAAATATTACAGTTCACGAGGCCATTCTTCATACCCTCAAGGAAAATTTGGTCATGGTTTAGAGTCACATGAAGCAACAAGCAGATTAGGGTCCTTCTGAACGCCAGTTTGCTGAAGGCGACTCAGTGTTTCTTTGTTTGGAATGTTATAAGCAAAATTCACTCAAAGATAAACATTGTCAGAAACTTGCTCCCAAATTTTATGGTCCTTATACAATTCTCAAGTGATTGGGGCCCATGGCCTACTAGTTATCTATGCCCAGTCATTCTAAGCTCCATCCTATTTTTCATGTCTCATGCTTAAAGAAAGTAATTGAAACTAAGTGCCAAATTCAAACCAGTCTCCCTGAGTTGGATGAAGAAGGTTCCATTTGGTTGCAACCACAAGAAGTCTTGGACCAACGAGAGTGTCGTCTCCATTAGCACACCATTAAGGAAGTGTTAGTTTAGTGGAAAGATACAACTCCATAAGATTGCACCTGGGAGCCGACCACCATTTTGCAACAATTTCCTCATCTCAAGCCTTGAGGACAAGGTTTTTCTTCAAGGGGGAGGGAATGTTAGGGACCTAACCTCCCTAACCACTCACAAAGGTAGAATGATATATTTTCCTTTTCATACAAAGGACATTAGTTAATAAGACCTATTTAATAGATATGAACAAGTCAATGTAACAAGACCTAATAAAAGCTTCCGCTTCTAGAAAGACATTTCTCTAGAATGTTCTTTAGAAGATAGAATTAGTATAAATAAGAGTAGGAGGCATGAGAAATATTTGTCTTGAGATTTATTGTAATAGAGTGCTGCTCTGCTAGGGGTTTCCCCCTCGAAGAGGCAAGTGAACATTGCTTCCTATCAATAAAGATATTATGGCATGGTTCTCTAATTTTGTTGTTCCACTGTTATTTTCTGCAATATTTCTATTTTCTACTATTATAATAGATATGGTATCTAACAACTAATTTCTATTAAGGTCTCAAAGGCTAATTAATTTCTTTTCTATGTCCCTTGACAACATGAAATTTCTGCTATCTATCAATGTAACATGGGATAAGTGCCCACTTTCCATCTACAGTCATAGTCCATTTTATTTTACATGGTAATCCAACAATGTATACCACTGTTGCACAATCTTTTTCAATTTGACTAATTTATGGACCAGTGCTTGTATGAGGCAATTGGATGACCTCGTAATCAAACCTCATCCACTTTACGGTTTGGTGGGTTTCGCCTCCTTGGATCACCTAGTAAATATGGCACAAAATGAATGTGACTATGGTAGGGTGTGCCTTCTAATTTCAAATTGTAAAGAGTTTGTCACTTTTGTATTTATATTTTGTATGATGTTATAGATCTTCGCAAATAGCTTCCTACGCGATAATGTCTAGTGACAAAACTAGGACATGCATAAGGGGTACTCTTGAAAATCATATAGCACTTGAGCTTCTTGATCATATGAAGAGCCACTTTTCAGAAATAGATCACAACATTCCACTAGTGTTTTCTATTAAGGTTATTTCCATCTAGGATTGGCTAAATATGTTATAGATTCTAGTGCTATATGGACTCTGAAATAACCTTTGAATACTTTCGAAATCTGTTTCTACTTATCTCATATTGCACAGACAAGATGTTAGACTAAATTTTTAATCAAGTGCAACATAGTATAGAAGCAATTAGGAGTATATTCCATGTGTGCCTTCATTAATAGATAACAAAGGCACACTTCCTCTTAAGTATGTTTTTAAATTTTTTCCACCATAGCCTTGTCAAATTGTTTATTCTGTATATAATCCTTTGCAAGGATTTCCCAAGTATTGACAGTTGGTCTGATCCCATTTTCCAAGTCACGATAAAAAAAAAATTCTGATCTTGTATACTTCAGCTCTATTCCCTAGGCTAGCATGAAAACTAATTAAATGATCATCAACATGTCAATCCTCTATAGTTATTCAAAGCAAAGGGGATAAATTTACAAAGTGAACTTGTGGAGATATCTGAACAAGCCCAATATGTTGGAACCATCCAAAAGTCAAATCCAACTATGAACTTGCATTCAAATATGTGTCTTGTTTGCTGCATAAAGGTGAAAATTGGATTACAATTATTTTTTGACTCTATCTTCAGACAGTTAGCAATGACCTTATCTTGATATAAACCCTGGGCATTTAGCATGTTCACATATCAAATTGTTGGTTAAGGCTGGTTCAATTTGAGAGAATGTGATATTAAATTTTTCACTCAATTAATTCATCGCCACCTTTGGTTGAAGAGCTCCATATTAATAATTTTATTGAGAAGCCAATTTATGTTTGGGATATTTAGTTATGTTGCTGCATAAGAATTTCCATTGTTGAGGGTTCCCGTTTTTCTGGAAAATATATTACAAAAATAAATTTGAACACGCCATGGTATTCTCCACTTGGTTTGAACACGCCTCTTGTTCTGTTAGATGCCCCGACCCACATCTTGCATGTGAAACTAGCAGTTCAATACGCTGAAGTTGTAGTCTCAATTGTAGATGGGCACAATGTTTGTATATTAGAATATCTAGAAATTGGCACTGGAAATACATTTAAAAAATTCACGTATGATATCGTTGTGCATATGTGTAATGCCCCTCTTGNTGAATTTGTCAACAAATGTTTGGAAACATATTTGCGGTGTTTTGTATCCAAGAGATAAAATTAGTGGGCTCGGTGGTTACCCCTAGATAAATGGTGGTACAACACATCTTACCATACAACTACTCACATGTTGTCTTTTGAAGCAGTCTATGGAGAAAAGCCACCGTCGATTCTCTCATACATGCTAGGTGGCTCAAAGGTTCAGGAGGTTGAAAAAAATATTACAGTTCACGAGGCCATTCTTCATACCCTCAAGGAAAATTTGGTCATGGTTTAGAGTCACATGAAGCAACAAGCAGATTAGGGTCCTTCTGAACGCCAGTTTGCTGAAGGCGACTCAGTGTTTCTTTGTTTGGAATGTTATAAGCAAAATTCACTCAAAGATAAACATTGTCAGAAACTTGCTCCCAAATTTTATGGTCCTTATACAATTCTCAAGTGATTGGGGCCCATGGCCTACTAGTTATCTATGCCCAGTCATTCTAAGCTCCATCCTATTTTTCATGTCTCATGCTTAAAGAAAGTAATTGAAACTAAGTGCCAAATTCAAACCAGTCTCCCTGAGTTGGATGAAGAAGGTTCCATTTGGTTGCAACCACAAGAAGTCTTGGACCAACGAGAGTGTCGTCTCCATTAGCACACCATTAAGGAAGTGTTAGTTTAGTGGAAAGATACAACTCCATAAGATTGCACCTGGGAGCCGACCACCATTTTGCAACAATTTCCTCATCTCAAGCCTTGAGGACAAGGTTTTTCTTCAAGGGGGAGGGAATGTTAGGGACCTAACCTCCCTAACCACTCACAAAGGTAGAATGATATATTTTCCTTTTCATACAAAGGACATTAGTTAATAAGACCTATTTAATAGATATGAACAAGTCAATGTAACAAGACCTAATAAAAGCTTCCGCTTCTAGAAAGACATTTCTCTAGAATGTTCTTTAGAAGATAGAATTAGTATAAATAAGAGTAGGAGGCATGAGAAATATTTGTCTTGAGATTTATTGTAATAGAGTGCTGCTCTGCTAGGGGTTTCCCCCTCGAAGAGGCAAGTGAACATTGCTTCCTATCAATAAAGATATTATGGCATGGTTCTCTAATTTTGTTGTTCCACTGTTATTTTCTGCAATATTTATATTTTCTACTATTATGATAGATATGGTATCTAACAACTAATTTCTATCAAGGTCTCAAAGGCTAAGTAATTTCTTTTCTATGTTCCTTGACAACATGAAATTTCTGCTATCTATCAATGTAACATGGGATAAGTGCCTACTTTCCATCTACAGTCATAGTCCATTTTATTTTACATGGTAATCCAACAATGTATACCACTGTTGCACAATCTTTTTCAATTTCACTAATTTATGGACCAGTGCTTGTATGAGGCAATTGGATGACCTCGTAATCGAACCTCATCCACTTTACGGTTTGGTGGGTTTCGCCTCCTTGGATCACCTAGTAAATATGACACAAAATGAATGTGACTATGGTAGGGTGTGCCTTCTAATTTCAAATTGTAAAGAGTTTGTCTCTTTTGTATTTTTATTTTGTATGATGTTATAGATCTTCGCAAATAGCTTCCTACGCGATAATGTCTAGTGACAAACCCAGGACATGCATAAGGGGTACTCTTGAAAATCATATAGCACTTGAGCTTCTTGATCAGATGAAGAGCCACTTTTCAGAAATAGATCACAACATTCCACTAGTGTTTTCTATTAAGGTTATTTCCATCTAGGATTGGCTAAATATGTTATAGATTCTAGTGCTATATGGACTCTGAAATATCCTTTGCATACTTTCGAAATCTGTTTCTACTTATCTCATATTGCACAGACAAGATGTTAGACTAAATTTTTAATCAAGTGCAACAGAGTATAGAAGCAATTAGGAGTATATTCCATGTGTGCCTTCATTAATAGGATACAAAGGCACACTTCCTCTTAAGTATGTTTTTAAATTTTTGCCACCATAGCCTTGTCAAATTGTTTATTCTGTATATAATCCTTTGCAAGGATTTCCCAAGTATTGACAGTTGGTCTGATCCCATTTTCCAAGTCACGATAAAAAAAAAATCTGATCTTGTATACTTCAGTGCTATTCCCTAGGCTAGCATGAAAAATAATTAAATGATCATCAACATGTCAATCCTCTATAGTTATTCAAAGCAAAGGGGATACATTTACAAAGTGAACTTGTGGAGATATTTGAACAAGCCCAATATCTTGGAACCATCCAAAAGTCAAATCCAACTATGAACTTGCATTCAAATATGTGTCTTGTTTGCTGCATAAAGGTGAAAATTGGAATACAATTATTTTTTGACTCTATCTTCAGACAGTTAGCAATGACCTTATCTTGATATAAACCCTGGGCATTTAGCATGTTCACATATCAAATTGTTGGTTAAGGCTGGTTCAATTTGAGAGAATGTGATATTAAATTTTKCACTYAATTAATTCATCRCCACCTTTGGTTGAAGAGCTCCATATTAATAATTTTATTGAGAAGCCARTTTATGTTTGGGATATTTAGTTATGTTGCTGCATAAGAATTTCCATTGTTGAGGGTTCCCGTTTTTCTRGAAAATATATTACAAAAATAAATTTGAACACGCCATGGTATTCTCCACTTGGTTTGAACACGCCTCTTGTTCTGTTAGATGCCCCGACCCACATCTTGCATGTGAAACTAGCAGTTCAATACGCTGAAGTTGTAGTCTCAATTGTAGATGGGCACAATGTTTGTATATTAGAATATCTAGAAATTGGCACTGGAAATACATTTAAAAAATTCACGTATGATATCGTTGTGCATATGTGTAATGCCCCTCTTGTATGAGCTTGCATTCTTTTCTTATTTAGATCAGACTTTGGGGTCATTTTTTCTTTGTTTTGTTGGATGTGAGTTGATATATATTCTTTGGATAAGGAGGAGTCTTAACTAAATCTTTGGACATATTATTGATTGTATTTTGTATACATTTATATAATGTTAGTTGTATACATGGATGTTGTGACGAATTATAAGTTTTGGGGTAAAATGATGTGCTATGATTAACTGTGGATAGTTTACTTTGTTGATTGTGACTTGTTGTTTTGTTTTCCTTCTAGATTTGATTTTGGACAATTGTAACCATGTCAATTAAATTACTAATGTTGTGGATGGTTTACTTTGTTGATTGTGACTTTTTTTTTTCCTTCTAGATTTGATTTTGGACAATTGTTACCATGCCAATTAAATTACTAATGGTGTAGATGGTTTACTTTATTGATTGTGACTTGTTGTTTTGTTTTTCTTCTAGATTTGATTTTGGACAATTGTAACCATGTCAATTAAATTACTAATGTTGTGACCCAATAAACTCTTGCAGGGTACTTATGAAAAATTAAAAAAAATGACATGTGTAAGAGAATGTATGATTGAACTAACACATTAATTACTTGTAAGTGAGTGGTTGTGTATGTGCAGGCTACAAGGTGAGGACTTTCCAACTTGCCAACATATGGGTGTGGACTCACTACCATGTCTTGACAAAGACCTGGAGTCTTTAATGGAAAAATATAAGGAATGTATTTATGTCGTGAAGACAAGGAAACATAGTCCATATTGCATATAAGGAAAGTATTTATGTAGCTGAGACAAGGACATGTAGCCCATATTTAATATAAGAAAGGTATTTATGTCTTGAATACAAAGATGCAGACTTCATATTTCCTGGTTAGGACTATAAGTAGGAGGATAAGGGTCTCAAAAGATTCTATATTTATTATCTCACAAGAATTTCACTTTGTGTTCGAAAACACAGGTATTCCAATAGAGGGCGAACACCTTCAGTAACCACTCACATAACCAGATAAAATATCAACACACCGATGTTTTCACGTGGTAAAACCCCTACGGGGAAACATCCACGCCCCCCAACCAATGCGGTCACTTGGATCAGTTTATTAATGAAAAGAAAAAGATTACAAAGAGATTTTACAAGAGAGTTTCTCACAATCGATCATCGGAAAATGACCCTCCATGCTCTTTAAATAGAGATAATGGACCAATCGGGTGTTAAGCCACTGATCAATGGTCGTTAAGATCGAGGAGAGTATGAACCGTCAGATCACTCTATGTCGGGAACATATCGTGACCATCAAATTTCCTAACTACAAATGCATACTAATGCATACAAAATAAACACACTAGGAAACACACTTTTACCTAATGACACAATAGACCAAGTAGATCTTACTAAATCCTAAGTGTCTAAATATCCTAACATCCCCCCTTAAGAACAACTTGGAATAGGATTGAAGGATTTACAATAGTGACACAATAGGAGAAGGAAGGAGGCATTAGAACCTATCCCCCCTTAATGACAACTTCCTAAACTCCTAACATAGATCGAAGTTTGGAAAACTTTGCTTCTGTAAGAGACTTTGTGAAAATGTCTGCAACTTGATCTTCTGTAGGGAAAAAGAGCACTTCAATAACTTGATCATGAATGAGATTTCTGATGAAGTGCATGTGTAACTCGATGTGTTTGCTACGCTGATGTTGAGCTAGGTTTTTGGCGATATTGATGGCACTCTGATTGTCACACCAAAGGCTGGTCGGATGCTGGTGCTGGAATCCAAACTCTGAAAGGATCTATCAAAGCCCCAGAGCTTCTTGACTTGCATTTACCACTGCTCTGTACTCTGCTTCTGCTGAAGAAAGTGCAATATCCTATTGTTTCTTACAAGCCCAAGTGATAGGTTCTGAACCAAGGCTGAAAACATAACCTGCAGTAGACTTCTGATCATCAGGGTCACCGACCCAATTTGAATCAGTGAAACCAACCAATAAAGGAGTCCCCCCTGAACTGTAATGTATCCTGAACTGAATTGTACCACGAACATAACGAAGTATACTTTTAGCTTATTTCCAATGGCTTTCATGGGGTGTTTTCATATATCGAGCAACAAGACCAATAATAAAAGAAAGACCAGGACGGGTATGAATCAAGTATAAGAGGCTACCAACTAACTGATGGTACATGGCGACATCAACTTTAGAAGAAGTACAGGTGGCAAAAAGCTTGACTCCAGACTGGAAGGGAGAAGGGGTTGGTTTACAATCGTCCATGTGAAAGCGACGAAGAAGGTCACAAGCATACTTAGATTGGGAAAGAAAAATTCCTTCATTGGTTTGCAAAACTTGGAGGCCAAGGAAATAGTGCAAAAAGCCCAAGTCTATCATTTCAAATTTCTTCTTAAGGCTGGTTTTCACATGGTTTAAAAGTTTTGAGTCACCACTAGTAAGGATAAGGGCATCAACATAAAGGAAAAGGATTATGAGATGGCTTCCTACTTTCTTGGTATAGACATTAGGATCAAAATGGCATCTAGAGAATCCAATGGCAATAAGAAATCTATCCATTTTGGCATACCAAGCTCGAGGAGCTTGCTTGATACCATAAAGAGATTTCTTGAGGCGACAAACAAGGCTAGAGTCGTTATGGACATAACCATGAGGTTGTTCCATGCATATTTCTTCTTGCAAATCTCCGTGCAAGAAGGTGGATTTAACATCGATCTGATGGACCTCCCATTTATGTGAGGCAACGAGGGAAAGAACAAGGTGGATGGAATTCATTTTTTCTACAGGGGCAAAGGTTTCATTATAGTCAATTCCTTCAACTTGGGAAAATCCTTTGGCAACTAACCGAGCCTTGTGTCTTTCAACACTTCCATCTGATGCATACTTAGTTCTGTAGACCCATTTACATACAACAAGTTTTCTTTCTTTTGGAAGAGGTACAAGATCCCAAGTATCATTTTCCATTAAAGAATGATACTCTTCATTCATTGCTGTATCCTAATTTGGATGACCTGAAGCTTCTGCAAATGTCTCTAGATCATGAGTTTTTGAAACTTGAGTTAAAAGAGAAGAGGCTCGTTGGAGCTGTTGAACGGACCCATCTAGGAAGCGGTGGAGTTGGTGCTGGTTCAGGTTCAAAAGACTCATCTTGAGGAGGGTGAGCAGGCAGAGGTGGATTTTCATCCTCACTGTCATCATCTGAAGAAAAAACCAGATCATAAGAAGGCACAAACGCCAAAGATGGCTCACAGGTTGAAGAAGGCACAATCGTTGAAATAGGCTCACAAGCCAAGAAATTTTCATCAAATTTAACATCTCTTCTAATAATAATTTCATTACAATGTGATTGAAGAAGTCTGTAACCTTTGACATCTTCAAAATAACCAACAAATATACACTTCTCACTTTTAGGTTGCAATGCTTTCCTTTTCTCATCAGAAAGGTGAGCCCATGCTATACTGCCAAATACACGGAAGTGACTTACATATGGTTTAATTTTAGTCCAAGCTTCTTCCAGTGTTATATTTTTAAGAGCCTTTGTGGGAGTGCGATTTACTATGTAATTTTCATAGTTGATGGCTTCCACCCAATACTTTAAACTTAATCCCTTAGATTGGATCATACAATTAGCCATTTATTTTAATGTGAGGTTCTTTCTCTCAACAACACCATTTTGTTGTGGTGTATATGGAACAATGTGTTGCATTTGGATTCCCTGTGTAGTGAAGTAGCTTATAAAATTATTGTTCACATATTTGCCTCCATTATCTGTTCTTAACCTTTGAATTTGATGTCCAGATTTCTTTTCTACAAGGGCCTTGTAGGCCCAAAACTTGTCAAAAACTTCACTCTTGAGTTTTAAGAAGTAAACCCAAGTACGTCTGGAAAAGTCATCAATGAAAGTTAAGAAACACTTGCACCCAGCAAAATAAGGAGAAGAAAGTGGACCACACAAATCACTGTGAACAAGCTGCAAAGGACCCGAGGCGTGCCAAGAGGCACGTTTGTCAAAACTGTCCCGATGATGTTTGCCGAGAACACAATCGGCACAAACACCATCTCTGCATGAAACAAGAGGAAGACCAGTCACCATATGTTGATTACATAGTTGCTTCAATGAGCGATAGTTTAGATGACCAAACCACTCATGCCAAAGTTTGCTCAAGTCATCGCTATGAGCAACAAAAACAGATGAAAAAGATGATGACCCAAAGTTGTCAAACTTGTATAACCTGGTAATATCATCAACAATTCCATTTGCAAGAACATGCTTAGGATATTTTAGATCCTTGATTACAACTTGGTGAGGTGAAAGCTCGATGGTTTTACCTTCATCTGAATGAGTGATTTGATATACTGGTAGAAGGTTACAAGAAAGACTTGGAACACATAATACATCATTGAAATGACCATTATCTACTTGAACTGTTCCGGATCCTACAACACTAAGAGATCTATCATCACCAACAAATATTTTCTTGGTGTTACATTCATTTAGAGCATAAAATATGGCTTTATCCTTAGCCATATGATAAGATGCTCCTGAAT
>JZKD02S0808042.1:166511-178381 GCA_000966675.3 Picea glauca | reverse complement strand
ATTTGATCTTCTCAAACTTTTTGAGTTCAATAATTTTAATGAAGTCTTTGCATGTAAAAATAAATTAATAATTATATATGTAAAAAAATATTTTGTTCTGGTAAGTTTGTTTCAGAAATAATGAGAAATTGAACTTGGCAATCATGCAAGATGAGTTTGATGATGGAAAATCCCTTATAAATAAATGTTATTAAGAATCTATTTAACTATAGAGAGACTTAAATATTATTAAGAATCTATTTAACTATAAAGACTTGGATACGAGATGTAATAGAAACTTGAACATCTTTGATACATAACGCATTGTTGTCAATCAATCTTATGATTTTCCATGCAAATGCAATGATGGTAGCAGGCCCCATCCCCACTCTGCATACGCAAGTCAGCTCATCATATGGACATTGTGCAAGCCTCCATTGTACTTGCACACAATGTTGGGGTTATTGAGGTTTATGCCCAATTGGACAAGCAACCTCATGAACTCCCAAGTGAACCCTTGGAGCTCTAGGAGACTAAAAAATTGCTTTCAAAACTGGAAAACTGCTTAAAACTGGCAAATAGATAGTTATGTTTCAAAGGCAAATAGATATATAGTTTTACTTCAAAGTTGACCTCTTGGCATCTTTTTGACAGGGACATAGCCACTGCAGTGAGACTTGTTAATATTAATAACTAGTTCTTGCTTTTCTAAATCTTTTGCAATTGGAGAGCCATTTAATAGAAAATAAATGAATATAAGATTTGCAAATTCTTTCATTGGAGAGCTATCTAATAGAAAAATAAATGAAGACAAGATACATAAATTAGTGTTTTTTAAAAATAAATAAAGATAAGATACACAAATTAGTAATTTTTAACAGTAAATGAAGACAAGATATATAAATTAATAATTTTTAACATTTAAAGTGACTTCATAAGTCCACTTTAAAAAAATATCACATTATATCAATGAAGCAAATTCATAATGAAAACAAGATACATAAATTAGTAATTTTTAACATTTCAAGTGAATTCATAAGTCCATTTAAAAAAAAATATCACAATATATCAATGAAGAGAAATCATGAGAAAAACATGATACATAAATTAGTAATTTTTAACATTTGAAGTGAATTCATAAGCCAATTTAAAAAAAAATATCACAATATATTAATGAAGCTAATTCATAAATCCATTTAAAAAAAAATATCACAATATATCAAAGAAATTCTTATTTAAAAAATAAAAAATATTTAACATGAAAATGGTTATTAATGGAGCATTTTTCATCATAGACATTTTATATAAATGTTAATGGAGCATTCTTCATCACAAAGATTTTATATGAATGTCATTTACACTAGGGATATGAAATGACAAGGATTAAGGCTACTTATAGTCTTACTATGCCATGCTTGAAAACGAGGAAAATGAACATGACAAAGAAACTAAAAATCTTTAATAACTTACATGTTGGTATAGGTAATAGGTTAAGCTCTCTATGAGCTCTTGCACTAGTATGAAAATCCTTCACTAACATTCACGAATAATACAAGGAAACCCCCTTCGAGTGTCACCCCACTACATAGGTAGAGCACAACCTTTGCCAACACACTCATTCATACATGAATCCTTCTAATAAGCTATGAACTAATCTAGGTTCCATCCTTTATCAATGTCATAGCCTTCTTCTTGAAACACAACTACCATGCATGTGGCAATACACAAGCATGTTCTTTTTAATTCCAAAGGAATTTTGCAATCCACATTGAGTCAATAGAGTTAAGTATTGATCTTGGAACATATTCTTTAAGCTATACTGAATTGTATATCATTTGATGAAGTAATGCTCATCTATTATATCCATTAATAGGTTTGTATTTGAGTAAGAGATTCCTATAATTTCAGATAAAATCTTTCCTCCAATTTTTGGTGTGCTTGATATCCAATTTACACAAAATAAGTCTTGAATTAAGGTTCAATTTTTATGAATAAAGGAATTCTAAAAAAATGCAACTAAGATAAAATATAATAATAATAATAATAATAGTTTGACCAAATCCCATGAGATAGTCTTGAATTAAGGTTCAATTTTTATGAATAAAAAAATTCTAAAAAAAATCAACTAAGATAAAATATAATAATAATAATAGTTTGACCAAATTCCATGGGATCTAGCTTCTAACTTACTAGGAGTTAATCAAAACTCTTTGCATTTTGGATAAAAACTACCTTTATCAAGAGAAAACCCATATACCTTCACACGATGGTTATTATAATTTCCAAATTAACAAGGCTTTTCACAAAGCTAACAACCCTAATGGGTGTTCTCACATAGACTTTCCATAGTTAATGCCCAAACACATCTTTCCTATATTTAAGGTTTCACAACAAAATCTCCAAAATTCTCAAAAAAACATCAAAACAATTTTTAATCTCCCAAAACTCTTAAAAACATGTAAAAATTAATGAGGTCCAAGGGATCTCATACGCTCAAGAATTTGACTGGTAAAGTCTACAGAGGTAAAAAAATATTTAATTTGATTTGGTCCATAGCAATTCACAACGAAGATGTCATTTTCACAAATCTACAAATTCAATTTTTTGATATATTCTAGTTAAACATAACACAAACACTTTTGGTGAAAAAAGATTTAATTGAATTTAATTCATAGCATTTTACAAAGCAAATTTAAGTGAAAGATGTCTTTTTCACAAATCTACAAATTCAACTTTTTACAAAAATAATTACTTTTTTAATAGCAAAATTAGGTCATCTAAATGATGGCCTATACCATGGGAAATCTGAAAATTAGTTCTTCCAAATTAACACCCACAAAGTAAGGCTTCCATAATTTACAATGTACTTTATGAAAAACAAATAGATACTTGGATTTGGGCCTTTTTCTTTTATTTAAATATAAATATAATATGTTGTAAATTGTTAAGGTTAGCTTAACAACCTATCGAATCCAAAAACTAGCTAATAAGATTAGCTCAATAGCCTCCAAAGACCACTTGTTGCTAAATTATAATATTTCAATTTTTACTAATTGAATTACTTGTAATTAAATTTTAAATATTTCGCATGGATACTTTATAACTTTGCTACATTAACATCGTGAGGTAGATATACTATGGTGCTATGAATATTGTATGTCTTTTTGTTTCGTAGTTAATAAAGAAGAAGATCGAGATCAATTGAGCTTAAGCGCTTATAGGGGCTATAATACCACAAGAGGGGAAAGGTGAGGGGGTCTAGGGTGGTTTATGCCTAAACAATTTTGCCTATGCTATGTTGAACCCTCTCCCATTTTCAAATTTTGAATTTCAAAGCAAAAAGGAGTCAAGAAGAGTGGAGGAAACAAATTCCTCAATGTAAGCCACCATCTCCTAAAATTTAGCAAGTTGTCTTCCCTACATTCTTGGAAGTAGGAAGAGGAGTTGTATTTGAATTCTCTAGTCATTATACATGAGGAAAATTCAAATGGTGGAGGATTTATAGGGAAAGAAAAGTGGAAAAGATTTTTGGGAGGTTAGAGAGAAAAAATAAAGAGCCGATCCCATGATAGAGAAAAACTAGCCATGAATGGAAGCTGGTAGACCTTGAGGAAATCCAAGAAACCATGGAGAACTCTGCTAAAAATTTAGATAACATACGAGACCTTATAAGCACACATTGAATAGCATGAAAATGATAATTTATGAGGTACTGTATAGTAGAGAAGGAGGTTCCCTTTGTGTTGTGTGGGGCTTGTATGTGGGTGTCTTAGTGCTTTTTTGTTGTCAAGAAACCAACAATAGAAATCATTAGTTTGAATCTGTGTAAGTTTGAAATTTAGAGTTATTTCATCCTTGCTTCGCCTTGGTGGTAACATATCCTGACTAGGGGGTGGCGTCCGTTGTGTATTGCCTACGGTTGGGTGGAAATCACTCGCTTAGTTGGTTATTGGTCTACAAGTCTTCCAAAAGATAAGTTATATTCTATGTTCTAGTTATCAATTTCTATAAATTCGTGTTGCACATAGTGATGTGGAGATATTTCTATTTCCTATTTCTATAAAGAATCGCGAATTCTATTACTAGTTTAATATTGCGCCCATAAAACCTTATTAAGAAAGTCGTTGTGTTCTTGCATTTGTTCATTTTGCACCATTACAGTTATTTACAGAGTCAATATATGAAGATAAAATATCCTCTATTCGTATAACCATTGGTTTAGTTCTTTAATTCTACGGAGACTCCTTCAAAATGATCTAAATAAACACAATAATGTTCACTTGCCATAAATGTTCAGAAAATGCCATGAAGATGACTTGTGTTTGGTATCCAAGTCTCAAATACTCACTAATGCTAGGGACCTAACCTCTCTAACCCCTCACATATGTAGATTAATATATTTTCCATGTAATAAAGGATGACATTAGTTAGTAAGGCCTATTTAATAAATATTAACAAGTCAATGTAAGAAGACCTAATAGAAGCTTTCCCTTCTATAAAGATCTTCCTCTAGAATGTTCTTTAGAAGATAGAACTAGTATAAATAAGAATAGGAGGCATGAGAAAGCTTTTTTTTGAGAATTATTGTAATAAAGCGTTGCTCTATTGGAGGTTTCCCCCTTGAAGAGATAAGTGAACATTTCTTCCTATCAATAAAGGTATTATTTTGGTGTTGTGGTTCTCTACATTTTGTTGTTCCGTTGTTATTTTCTGCAATATTTTTGTTTTATGTTATTATAACAGATTTGGTACCTAACAAGTGGTATCAAAGAACTTTCCTCTATGAAAATGTGGGAAATTGTTTTCAGGGTAGAGATGTGTATTGCCAATGTATTTAAAGCACATAGATCTGTCGCTCAGTGGGTAAAACTGTGGTGGATAAGACTACACACAGGAAATACAAATGGTTTCACGAGTTGTCTAAAAAACAAACGTTTCACCTTGTTGGAAACCTATGTAACCCTTGTTGGTACCCCTCGAGTAGTATCTCATCAAATGAAATGTGTACATGGCCATCACTCTCACGTACCGACAGGTATATCAGAATCCCCCTAGGTTTCCTGAAACCAGCCCTAGATCAGTCGATCGACCTCCTGATTGCTATAGTGACATCGAGAACAACACTTGAGAAGATACTCTCTAGTACCTATGTAATTGTATAGTATGGCTAAGGGTATGATCAAGCCTCCTTAGTTGGTGCCCTGAGATATTGGGACGAGTACTACTATTCGACCTCGCACATATTTCAAAGATATAGCACACGACAAAGCCTTGTATGTAGGCACCATATAAAACCTAACCCCTGGGGAAATAAATTGAACAAAAAAGGAACATACGAGATCTATTGTCGCGCAACCTTACCTCCTACATCTTGGTTGCGAAATTCCTACATAATTTTTCCTATTAAAAATTTAGGCCATTCGCCATTGCAATATTGTTCAAGCCAGAGTATAAAGAGTATAATGGTCCTACTAGCACCCTTGTTCGAGACCTATCCCATTGGATTCCTCTCTTCTCCCTGATCACCGTGATACTTATCATTTATAAGTATTTCTTTCGTGGACTCGATCCTTTTCCTAACACCTTTATTTGAGACCTATCCCATTGGATTCCCCTTTTCACCCTGATCGTTGTGGTACCTATCACTTATAAGCCCTGTTTTCTGTGGTATCACCCCCCCTTATCGACATCCTTATTTGACACCTATCCCCTTGGATTTCCCTTGTCTCCCTGATCGTAGTGATATATATTATGTATCCATTTATTTTTTCCAGTGGACCCACTCCCCATTCTCGACACCCCCAATTTCCACATGGCCAACACTCACACCCAAGACCTGCAGGCCGAAATCAAATAGAAAAAGGCCCAATTTGACCATCTTGAGGACCAAGTTCGGTCTGAATTTTCGAGAGTCGACGACCAATTTTCCAAAGTTTATGCCCGATTTGACCAATTAGATGGAAAACTTGATACTCTCACTATCGATCTCCAACCATCGTTGAACCGATCCTAGGAACCCCCTTCCCTAAACAACCCTCCCAAGTAGATGACTCCTCCCATACTGTGGCCTTTCATTCGAACCCCTTTCATCGTGACCCTCGTCTTCCCTGAGTTGAGGTTAATAAATTTGATGGCTTCGATCCCATAGACTGGGTCACCCAAATGGATCATTATTTTTCTTTGTGTGGAATTATTGATGAGTTGGACAAACTTCATTATGTTGTTCTCTATCTGGATCCTGGACACTGACAATGGTGACAATGGCATAAAAATGCACACCGAGGGTATATTGCTTGGACCCATTTTGTTGCAGAGATTTATGAATGCTTTGACATCGACACCCACTATTTAGGTTGTTTGACCAAGTTGAAACAGTTTGGCACAATGGAAGACTTTATAACCTCCTTTAAGCACTTGGATTTTAGAATAGAGGGCATGACAAATGCCTTCTTCAAGGAATGTTTTATCAGTGTCCTAAAGGATGAAATATGAGCCCAGGTCATCATGTCTCTCCCGCATACTTGGTTGGAAGCTACTAAACGTGCCAAATAAGCACAACAAATTATTTTTTCCTAGAACTGAAAAACCAATTTTCTTCCTCCCTCGACCTACCAATCCTACCCCTCATGCCACCACTATCAAGATCTAGAAATTAGCTTGGGTAGAAATGGTTGAATACCAACTCAAGGGTCTTTGATATAATTGTGATGACAAATATTTTCTTGGGCATAAGTGTAAGGAACAAAAGCTTTTTATGGCCATTTCTGAGGATGTTGTTGAAGAAGAGGCTAAAGTCTCCCTTGTGGAAGAGCTACCCCCAATAGATGATACTACTCCACCCGTTGACCCACCATAATTTGAACCATTGATTTCGTTGCATGCCCTCACTGGATTCTTTGCTCCCCAAACCGCCAAGCTAATTAGATACATTAAGAACATGAAATTCATCATCCTTGTTGACAGTGGAAACACCCATAATTTTATTCACTGCCACATTGCCTAGGAAATTGATGCAGGAGCATCGCAAGCAGCCAACCAAGCAAGCATGAAGTCAGAAGACAGCTAGAAAGTGCAACACACATTTTTTGCGTTTTGGAATGTTTTTGAAATATTAATGTAATAGCTAGAAGGCGTACCTTGCATTTATATCTTGGAGGATGTAAACAGATCATGAGCGATTTGCTCTCATTTGTCAATGTAAAAGGCATTTAAGTCAGTTAATGAAAGTAGGTAGATATGAATGATAGATTAGATAGTTTTAGGAGTAGGAGGGAAAGAGGATATAGACACCCTCATTCTTGTATCATTAGATTATTAACACATTTGCATAGAGAAGAAGAGAGAGAGCTGTAGAAGAATCCATGTACAGGAGCTTTGAATTAATATATGAACCTTGGAATCAGATTTCATGGTGTTATGATGTTTTCTGTCTATACATGGTGAATGGTATGCTTACAGTTGTTTTAATCTCTCTGTTATGCATTTACTTTGATACTGAGTTGAATGTATGATTTCATATTGAATGTTCGAAGTCTGAGAGAAGAAAGAAAATGAGTTTCAATTGTTTCTCTTCCTGAGTGAGAGAAGTTCCTGTAAGGACTGCAGTGAAGCATCCGCAAGGAGTGTGTTGACAAAGTTTCAAAGTTTATCTCTGGAAGCTTAGGAGGGATACTGTTGTTCTCATTTCAGAAGAAGTGCAAGTGAAGCACAAGAGTCGTGCAAAGCATGTGCAGGCTAGCTCAGTCCTTAGGAGTTATTAACTAAGGTGGAAGAGAGAAAGACTTTTGTTGCAGAAGGTGCACAAAGTCGAGAAATCAAATACGCAGAAGTATTTGAAGAATTTATGCAAGGAGTGCGAGCAGAGGCCCTTTCTAAGAAGACTTGAATTCAAAAGTGAAAGCTCAGGAGGGTTAGCACCTTTGAAAGTACTCAAAGGAAGATGGGGATTGAAGACGCGAAACGTGATACAATTGTGAAGGAGGACGAAATCAAATATTTCAGCATTTCGGCATTTTGGGTTTCGGAGGTCGAAGAGACAAGAAACTCGACAATAGGATTCGCGAGATCACGAAACCCAAAATCCTGAAAAGAAAAGAAAATTCCCGATTTGGAAGAGGGCACGACCATACTATTAAGATTAAGAGATTTTGAGTGATTTTTTGTGTTTTGATCGTGCGGGCATACTCATAAGGACCTGTGGATACCCTGTTGTTGTATGTATGTGTGTGGGATTCCATGTAGAGGAACCAAAGAGTCAATCAGGCTCAAGGGATGATTTAGAATGATGATGTGAGCAGATCTTGGCTCGAGTGTCGAGGTCTGCGTCAGAAATCAATTTCTATATCCATGCCATCAACAATTTTCAAATCATGATTGCCAATGGCGGTTCCATGAAATGTGGCGTGCGTTGTGAAAATGCATGCTTACAAATTGGTCAGTACCACTTGAAATTTCATATGTTTTCTATCGACATGGGCAGTTTTGACATTGTGTTCGATGTTGAATGGTTACACACCATGCAATTCCAATAGGAGAAAGACAACAATATATTTTCCAAGGCATTACAACAGGTTCCCTGGACATCATCAGTTCCCATCAAATGGAAAATCTCCTAAAAAAGGTCATTCATGAATTATTTCCCAACTCCATTCCATTTAAGCAGTTGAGATGCCCTATGTGCATCCTGACCTCCAATCTATCCTCTCCAAACACCAAGCTATTTTTTCCAGTCACCATGGACTTCCCCCTTCCCGTGGTGTTCATGATCATTCCATTCCTCTCGTACTAGGTATTCTTCCTCCCAGTGTTCTCCCTTATTGTCATCCCTTTGCCTAAAAGAATGAAATTGAGATTTTTTTTCAAGAATTGTTCGACGCGGGTGTTACTCGTCGTAGTACCATCCCCTATTCTTCTCTTGTGTTCATGGTACTCATGAAATAAGTCACTTGGTGCATGTGTCTAGACTTTTCAGCCCTTAATAAACTCACCATCAAAGACAAATTTCCCATTCCTATCATTGGTTATCTATTGGATAAATTGAGCGGGGCTAAGTACTTTACTAAGCTTGATCTCTATTCTGGCTACTACTAGATATGTATGAAAGAGGAAGACATTCCCAAGAATGCCTTCTGAACTCATGAGGGTCACTATGAGTTCTTGGTAATGCCCTTTGACCTGTGTAATGCTCCCTCCACTTTCCAAAGTCTCATGAATCATGTATTGCATCATTTTATCCATCATTTTTTCCTAGTTTTCTTTGATGATATTCTCATCTACAGTAAAAATCGGCTATCCCATCTCACCCACGTGGATCAAGTTCTCCATATACTCTCTCAACACCAACTTTTCCTCAAACAATCCAAATGTGCCTTTGGAGCTTTGGAAGTGGAGTACGTGGGTCATATTGTTGACAAGGATGGTCTGCAGGTGGATCCTAAGTAAATTGAAGTTATGCAGGATTGGCCTCACCCTAAAAATCTTAAGATTTTGTGGGGTTTTCGGGGTTTAACATGCTATTATCCCAAGTTTGCTCAGAATTATGGAAAAATTGCAACACCTCTCACTACTCTCTTTAAAAATAATGTTTTCACTTGGATTCCAACAACTGATCAATCATGTCATGCCTTGAAAGAGGTTGTGTACACAACTCCTATCCTATCACTTCCCGACTTCATACAAAAATTTTTCCTGGAATGTGATGCCTTAGGGAAAATAATTGGGGCAGTCCTCATGCAAGATTGCATGCCTTTGGCCTTCACTAGCAAACAAATTTCAGAGAGACATTTGGGCCAGTCCATTTATGAAAAGGAAATGTTGGTTATTCTGCATGTCATGGATTTCTCACGTCCTTACCTATTGGGGCAATGCTTCCAAATTAAAAATAATCACCAGAGCCTCAAGTATTTTCTAGAACAACAAATTTCATCCCTAGCGCAACCAAAATGGGTGACCAAGATTTTTGGATTTGATTATGAGATCATTTACAAGAAGGGAAAATAAAATGTGGTTGTTGACACTCTTTCCAGGAAGTATGAAGAAGAAGGTTCATTCTTTTACCTCTCCTTCATTGCACCAGATTGGCTCCAAGATGCTCGCTAGGAATGGCTACAAGACCACAAACTTTCTCACCCGATCCAACAATTGCAACACCGTTCTCCATCTTCTCTAGGAAACTCTTGGCACAATGAAGAGATTCGCTACAAAGGCCGTTTATATTTAAGAAAATATTCACAACTTAAATCAACAATACTTTCTGAGCTTCATGCTTCACCCACAACTAGGTATTCAGGGTTTACCAAAACCTATGTATGGGTCAAACGTTCTTTTTTCTAGGATGGTATGAAACATGATGTTTAAACCTTTGTGGTTGAATGTGATGTCTTTCAATGCAACAAGGGATAAATCGTCAAAGCTCTAGGCACACTCCAACTGCTTCCAATCCCCCCTACTATTTGGAAGGATATTTCTATGGATTTCATTGTTGGCTTACCTAAATCAGGAAATAGGTCAGTCATCATGGTGGTAGTTGATCATATTTCCAAATATGCTCATTTATGTGCTCTTCAACACCCAGTCACTGCATCCACAGTGGCTCAAATTTTCATGGATACTATCTTTAAACTTCATGGCATGCCTCATTCTATTGTCTTTGACTGAGATCCAACTTTCACCAAATTTTTTTGGCAAGAATTGTTTAGGCTCCAGGGAACCCAATTGCATCTTAGCACTGCCTATAATCCTCAGACTGATGGCCAAATTGAATTTGTCAACAAATGTTTGGAAACATATTTGCGGTGTTTTGTATCCAAGAGATAAAATTAGTGGGCTCGGTGGTTACCCCTAGATAAATGGTGGTACAACACATCTTACCATACAACTACTCACATGTTGTCTTTTGAAGCAGTCTATGGAGAAAAGCCACCGTCGATTCTCTCATACATGCTAGGTGGCTCAAAGGTTCAGGAGGTTGAAAAAAATATTACAGTTCACGAGGCCATTCTTCATACCCTCAAGGAAAATTTGGTCATGGTTTAGAGTCACATGAAGCAACAAGCAGATTAGGGTCCTTCTGAACGCCAGTTTGCTGAAGGCGACTCAGTGTTTCTTTGTTTGGAATGTTATAAGCAAAATTCACTCAAAGATAAACATTGTCAGAAACTTGCTCCCAAATTTTATGGTCCTTATACAATTCTCAAGTGATTGGGGCCCATGGCCTACTAGTTATCTATGCCCAGTCATTCTAAGCTCCATCCTATTTTTCATGTCTCATGCTTAAAGAAAGTAATTGAAACTAAGTGCCAAATTCAAACCAGTCTCCCTGAGTTGGATGAAGAAGGTTCCATTTGGTTGCAACCACAAGAAGTCTTGGACCAACGAGAGTGTCGTCTCCATTAGCACACCATTAAGGAAGTGTTAGTTTAGTGGAAAGATACAACTCCATAAGATTGCACCTGGGAGCCGACCACCATTTTGCAACAATTTCCTCATCTCAAGCCTTGAGGACAAGGTTTTTCTTCAAGGGGGAGGGAATGTTAGGGACCTAACCTCCCTAACCACTCACAAAGGTAGAATGATATATTTTCCTTTTCATACAAAGGACATTAGTTAATAAGACCTATTTAATAGATATGAACAAGTCAATGTAACAAGACCTAATAAAAGCTTCCGCTTCTAGAAAGACATTTCTCTAGAATGTTCTTTAGAAGATAGAATTAGTATAAATAAGAGTAGGAGGCATGAGAAATATTTGTCTTGAGATTTATTGTAATAGAGTGCTGCTCTGCTAGGGGTTTCCCCCTCGAAGAGGCAAGTGAACATTGCTTCCTATCAATAAAGATATTATGGCATGGTTCTCTAATTTTGTTGTTCCACTGTTATTTTCTGCAATATTT
>JZKD02S0808042.1:138569-156155 GCA_000966675.3 Picea glauca | reverse complement strand
TGAGAAACACAAATATTTTTATTATATCCAAAAATATATATTTGTTTTCCTATGTTAAACATTACATTGCATACACAAATTTATAGTAAAAAACAAATTAATGTCACATCAAAAGCAAACTCATTGCTATAGTCCCATGGCAGGGACTAATAATGATTCTATGAGCCCTTGAGAGTTATAATTCCGTGAAACCTTTCTTGAGAGTGTTTTTGACTATTTGCAAATACTGATGAATAAATGGTTTTTTAATATATCATCGCATTATTTATAAATGTAAAAATTATGTTGATACAAAAAGTCTATGAAGTCTATAGTTACAATGTGATTTTAATATGTGGTTGTTACTTTAATATCTTCTAAACATTTTGTTTGTTTGGAAGAATAATATATTTATTTATTTTTGGAATTAAAAATAAATTTTAAAATTTTTTAGAATATTATCATATTAATAATGACTATACTGACATTAGAAACCAATCTTTCTTTTTTATTAGTTGTTTTTTGATGTTTCTGTTTTTCCAAGAATAATGGACTTAGACTTTCTTTTTTACACATAGAAACTACTTTTTTTTTGCTTTACTTTCCATATTTATCTTATGCTATAAATTGTTGTTATTCTTTTATTAGCCTACAATGTTTTATTATAACCAAATTTTGTTTGTTGATTAATTTGTTTGTTGATTAATTCATAATGGATTTTCTTGTGTAATAGTTTTTTATTTATTTTGTTTAAATGAAGAATTCACGTACCTTATTCTATTAACAATGTAGCCATTGGAAAATGACACCCTAGAGTAGGCATTTCTTGAAGTTATATATATATATATATATATATATATATATATAAAATCAATTGTTCCATTTAAAAAAAAATCTCTTCCAATTTAGAAAGCACATACTTTAAATTTCATCTTTTGTCATGATGTCACTTGTGTGGTTAGCTTAGTTTTTTTGTCATGATGTCACTTGTGTGGCTAGCTTAGTTTTGTAAGAGTGTGTAGATCTTGTGTTGTTTTTGATATGGGTTGTTAGAATATGTTAAAATTTTAAATGAACAATTCCATGTCTTTCTAGTATCTCTTTAGCCAGGACAAATTGTAATGCAGCATGAGATTAAACAAATAACTGGAGGGCTTCAACTTGCCCCATATCTTGTTGCGGCACATGTGCATGGTTGCACAAAACGATTGCGGTTTGGGAAGTGTTGCACACAGGGAGCAATGATAGGGCCGTTGGTATTACTACTAATGAGCATACATAGTTTAAATTCTACATTTATATTTTCTTGGCATATTTTTCAATTAGTTTTGTCTAAAATTTTATCAGAAATTTCGAAAATTGTAGATTTATGTGGTTGAGATCATAGTTACCAAGTTCGAATTCAATTCGATTGTTTTTTTGCCTAAAATTCAATTAAAAAAATTCGAGAATATACATCTCACAAATACTAAAACATTCCTCTTTTAAACTCCTATTTATTTTGCAATTTGAAACATTTGCTAATACTAATTGGACATAAGTGTTGTTCATTTTCCAGAAGATTAACAACCTCAACCTTAAATCAAATCATGTTATTCCACACCACACCACTAAATCTTCTTCCAACTTAGCAGAGGAGCTAAAACCTCCCACGTAAACTAATTCTTATGTTCCATCTCATTATCTGTCTGGTCTCAAAGTCGCATGTAGGAGAGCTTCTTTCGATTGACCTCGATATTACAAATTTCCCCGTATCTGTATCAAATAAAATTTGACGTATTAGTGGCTGAATCAAATTGAATTGTCAAAAATACCTCCTTGTTTGTGTGACAAGGGACCCTTTCCACGTAACGATTTGACTGCTAAAGTTTATGAAGGTATACATGCCCTACCTCCTTGTGGATTTGAACTTGTGACCTCTTAGGAGGAAACACATGTTCTTAACCATTAGACCCACTAAAATTGTATATATGATGTAGCCAGAAAAATGAAAATATTTTTTTTAATAGATTTGAATAAAGTGTAAATACAATTTAATTTTGTAATTAATGCTTATGATTTATATTTAATAAATTGAAAATTTCTTTTAACTTAATTAAACAAGCCTTGACTTAAAGGGTTCTTTAGTAATGTTGACTATATTGATTACGTCAAGCAACTTTAACTATATTGATTGTATAAGCAACTATAAGGTTATAAATAATAAGGGTTTAACTATATTGATTGTATAAGCAACTATAAGGTTATAAATAATAAGGGTTAAGAAAGGGATAGATTAAATTCTTTAAGGTTATAAATAATAAGGGTTAAGAAAGGGATAGATTAAATTCTTTTTGATTGATTATTTTATGTACTCTTTGATTAAAATTGTACAAATTGCTCTCCTCTCCGAACGTGGGTATTGCACAAATTGTTCTCCTCTAGTGTGGGTTTTCTCGTGATTTTTGGGTAGTTTCTCATTATAATTATTGTGGTCTTATGGATGATCAATTTGGTATATAATTATGAATGTTGTTAAGGTTAAGTTATGAGATGAGTTTTGAAATATGCGGAGGCAGGAAGGAGGTTAGAGTTGCAGGTTTCATGGAGGGCGACCTACAACAACCTGGTTTCACTATCGTGTTTTATTTGCGTATAGGGTGAGCTTTGTCTTAGTAGGAATAGATGGATTATTACAATTCTTTTTTCTTTTTACTTCTAAGAATAGAGCTTTAGTGTCACGATTTGAAGGGTTTTAAACCATTGGAGGGGTTTATAGTGTCTCAGTGACATTCCAATTGTCCCATTTTCATACCTCTGCCTTTTCAGTGGGTTGGCTTTACCCCGATTTTGTTTTGCTAACTTTGGTGGTCCTTTTGGTGTTTTTTTTACCAACCATGACTTTACACTAGGTGGGGTTGTTTATCTGTCTCTCTTTTGCTAGCGATCTTGGAGCTTTTGGCGAAGTTGTGTAATTTTGTAGCAGAGTGACAACTAGCTGGCAACTGCTGATGGTTCTGGCGCTCCTGTCACCTCAACATTTAGTATACTATCTGAACCTCGAGGCATTAAAACCTTCGACGAGACTTCACTACAGACAATCATTAACTATATTTCTGAGGTGGCAGGCACTAAGGGTTTCTGGCAACTTCTATTATGAATAGTGAGGTCAACGTACTCATGGGTGCGACTGACGAGGAGCTCTGGGAGAGGGCGGGATTGTTTAACTCAGTGGACGCGATGTGTAGGAATAGAGGCAGTAGGTGCCATATTGATGAGTGAGTTAATAAATCTCGGTCTATTCCCAACGAGCTAGCCATTACTCCTACTACCAACACCAAACCTCACTACTAGACTGTTAGAGTGTCGGAAACACAAAACACGCAAGGTAGTGCTGGAATGCTCGGTGAGGTTTTTGTGGGTACTTCATCTGCTAGTAAGGAGCAAGGTATAGGTGGTCTAGAGAGGCAATATAAGGCGGAGGTTCCCCTTAATACTCACGCAGCACAGGAATGTGATATATAGGGTGAAAGTTCAAAAGAGAAGAGGAGCGGCTTAAAGCGCTCGACAAGGGTGTGGAGACCAAAAAGGACTAAGTGTAGAATGGTTTTAGGCATGGATATATGACTAGAAGAGTCTTGGAACTTATCACTATGTTCTTTAGTTGGAAGGTTAGCATACTGGTCTCATTGCAAAGTATCACTATCAGATTGGTTGCATATTAATTGGGAACCGTTGATTGGTTATTTCCCTGAGGTGTTATCCCTACCGAGAGGGTGGATGGGTTTTGTCTTTAGGTGCCTAGAAGACTCTGCGAGGATCCTTCAAAGTTTCTAGGGCTATGATGGAGGGAGTATGATGTTTAAAAGGTGGTGCTTAAGTTTTAATCCAGTGATGGAGTATTTCAGGTTCCGACACTTGTGGGTACTCATTCTAGGCCTACCATTGTAGATGTGGAATACAAAATCTTTGGAGGAAGTTGGAAACTCCATAGGACACTACATAAAAGTTGACGAAGAAGAAATGCATTCACTAGGGATGATTTTAAGAATGGAAATCTATTTTAAAATGTAGAAACCTTAGCGAATCTTACTAATCC
This sequence comes from Picea glauca, assembly GCA_000966675.3. Lineage (NCBI taxonomy): Eukaryota > Viridiplantae > Streptophyta > Pinopsida > Pinales > Pinaceae > Picea > Picea glauca. The sequence continues at coordinate 152,098 of JZKD02S0808042.1, read as the reverse complement.
TTCATATTCCAACTATAAAATGTTTAGCGATATTTTTGTAAAAATTTTAAAATTTCTAAGGATTTTATATAGTTTGTATATTTTTTTGGTGTTTTTTAAGGTAAAATAATTTTTTCCTATAGAATTTGGGTGAATAATTTTTAGAATAGCGAATCTTTTTTGGGGAAAAACCTTGGAAAATTAGCCCATGAGCGAAATTTAGCCCCTAAAATCATCCATGGCATTCAACAGAAAAGAGAATGGAAAAGTTGTTCGTTGAAGTGGACATTCACGTGGGGCTCTTAGAAATGTTGGAAATCGAATGGAGGGGTCTTATGTTTGTCCATAGGTTGGAATATTTGGGCATTCCATTGCGTTGCTCACTCTGTAGATGCACTGGTCACATGCGGAAGGAATTTCCACATAGCTATGGGGAATTGGTTGAGGAAGACTCTTCGGAGGATATGCCATTTAACATTTTTACACCTTTAGTGGATGCTCAAGATCCAGGGGATTACCCTGGTATGAGTAATGAGGATAGTTATGTTGCATCAGACCACACCTTTATTGGTAAGTTAAAACACCATTGTCCTGCAATGTATTTTTATTTAATTTCTTGGGAGCAGGATCACTTAAATAGTATTCTCTTCCTGGAACAGTCCCTACAGTCTGATATAGTTAAAGGAGAGATTATGGACATAGTCCCTGAGATTATAGAATTGTTAGATGATCGATCCTTGCCATTTCTTGAGACTATCTCATCTCACGAGGTGAGTTCCCCTGTTAATCCTGAGAATGAGGATGTGGAAGACTCTACCCTCACTCTGGGTTATAGTGAATCTGTCATTAGCAACCTGTCTTTGCACATGATGTTAACTATTCTAGTTCCCACTCTCAGAGGGAATTCAAGCCCTATCTCGATACTAACTTTCTTGGGGAAGGATCCTGTGGTCATACCTTTACCTAGTGGTGATTCTAGGGATCCTCGGGGGGATGGGGTTTTCAAAGAATCTGACCCTGCGTGCTCGCAGGGTTTGGGGTATGAATTGTCTCCAATCAAAATGAGGAGTGTCTGCAAAAAGGAGGGGACATATGGTTCTTTCTCTGCAAATCATCTTTCGTCTAACACTAATCAGGGGGCGCTTAGAGGCATGAAAACCATGGCAAAGGATAAGTCACGATCCTCCTGTCTCTCAATATCAGAGGGGTAGGAAGACCCCTAAAAACGGCCTCCCTTTGTAGACTTATCTCAAAAACTCCCCCAGTATAATTTTTCTACAAGAAACTATGGTGGTTGCGGAAAAGGCAAGAAACTTTATGTTTAAACTCAGACCTGACTAGATGATTTGTGCAGTAAGTGCAGTGGGGACATCTGGTGGTCTCCTAATGTCATGGGATCCAAATTATTTTAACTTAGAGCTTGTCCTAAGCTACGGTGGTATTTTTTTGTCAGGAACAAACTTATTCGATAACATGGAGATTTCTCTCTTGAATGTTTACGGCCCCTGTGAAGACCTCAAGTTTTTCTAGGAAAAAGTGGACGGTAAAGGATTATTATCTCATGATGATATGATAATGGTAAGATATATGAATTTTATGACTTCTACAGAGGAGTTTTGGGGGACATCAACTTTGGTAGACACATTGACGGATTTTTTTAAGGCACTTTTTCTAAAAAAGAATTTAGTGGATGTTGTCCCTGCCAAGGTGGTTCCAACGTGGCGTAATGGTAGGTTTGGTGATGATGGAATTGCAAAAAGACTAGATCGGATGTATGTTTCGGAGGATCTAATCACATCTTCTATGAGGTATAGGACTTGGGTGCAATATCCCTATCTATCTGATCATGTTCCTATACTTCTTCAACTGGGTACTGGGATTCTGACGGTCGCTCATCCTTTCAAGTTAAATCAAGTTTGGTTAAGAGAAGAGTCTTTCTCCATTATGGTTCGAGAAGTGTGGAATGACTCATAGTTTCAACAGGTTATTGGAGCCCAAAGGAGACTAGTAGGGAAACTTTCCATATTAAAAAATCGGGTTAAGTTATGGTCTAAGGAAAAACGTCTTCAAGATCATTTAGAACTGGGAAAGATTGAAGAGGCTTTAAATAATATTTACATACATAAGACACAGGGTACACACAATGATGATTCTGAAAATCTTATGCTTACTCTTGAGGCTGAGTGCAAAAAATTCTTGTTGGATGAGGAAGTGATTTGGCGACAAAAGAGTAAGGCGATCTGGATTAAATGTGGAGATAAAAATACCAAAATTTTCCATCATTTTGCAAACTATAGGAGAAATACAAAGTTCATCTGGGAGATAAATGATGAAGCAGGTGGTATCCATACAGGTCACGAGGCATTAAAGGAAGAAGCAAACAAATTCTTTAAATCTTTCTTTAGGGATACAAGACAAAATAACATTGGGGAACATATCACAACAATTAGTATGTTTCCTAATTTTTTGAGTGAGGAAGATGTTCAAAATTTAGAAAATTCATGTACAAGGGAATACGTCTTAGAGGTACTAAGGGGATTTGAAAAGGACAAAATTCCAGGGCTGGATGGTTGAACTATATAATTTTTCCTATTATTCTTCGAGTTGGTTGGATAAGACTTGATCGAAATGGTTGAGAAAACAAGACTCAGAGGAGAGGTAATTAGATTGATCAACTCAACCTTCCTTGCATTGATTCCAAAAGTCAATAGCCCCAGGTTTTTTTGCGATTTCCTTCCAATTGCACTTTGTAAGTTATGTTACAAGATCATTGCTAAAGTTATAGCAAGGAGAATCAGGCCAATTCTATCCAGATCACTGTCAGAAGAACAATTGGGTTTTCTCAAAGGAAGACAAATGTTATATGCCATCAGTACTGCTCAGGAGTGTATTCATGGTATTAAAACAAAAACAAATCCAAGCTATTATCTTGAAGGTTGACTTAAAAAAGGCCTATGACTCTACCAACTGGGATTTTTTGAGGTTAACACTTCTCCAATGTGGTTTTGGTCTGCCAACAACAAATTGGATTATGGGTTGTGTAACATTTACAACTTACGCCATTTTGATAAATGGAGAGGCAACCGATTTTTTTTAGAGCAGTAGAGGACTTAGACAGGGATGTCCGTTGTCGCCTCTTTTATTCATACTGGTGATGGAAGGTCTCAACCTTTCTTTAAAGAAATATCAAGCAGATGGAGCTCTTACGGGGATAAAGGTATCTAGATTGATAAAGGTCCTCCACTTACTCTTCGTGGTTGACATCCTTTTAATGTCGAAAGCATCAGTTACAAAATGGGAAGAAATCCAAAATATTCTATGTGTTTTTTGTCGAGCATCGGGTTTGGAGATTAATGTACAAAAGTCTGCCTTCCTTCATTCCAGGGTTCTTCTAGAAACTCTCATAGTTTTAAAAGACTTATTTCATTATTCCTTCAAATATCTATCTGTAGGATTCAGATACCTAGGGTATTTTATGAAACTAGATAGTTATAAGTTGGAGGATTGACAATGGCTTATTGAAAAGTTTGAAACCCAGATTAATCACTGGTGTAATAGATGGCTTTCCCTGGGAGGACGATATGTGATAATAAAAGTGTTCTTAGAGAGCCAACTAGTCTCTTGGATGGCTCTATCTCATATTCCAATTTTTGTTCTCCATAGGATCCAAAAATTGATGTTTTCTTTCCTCTGGTTCGGAAACAAGAACAAGCATAGTTACCATTTAAGCAATTGGGAGTCAATCTCAAAACCAAAACTCTAGGGAGGATGGGAGCTGAGGAACATTTTCGTATTCTACAGGGCGATGGCGACAAACACATTATGGAGAGATTTGATGAATATTTCCATTTGGCAAAGGGTGATCAAAGACAATTGCTTACCACATGGATCAATGTTGACCTGGTTAATATCGAACTCATCGGTCACATCCTATGGATCCTAAACCTGGGAAAACCTTCTTAATACTTTACTAGTGATCTTACAGTGGTTGGCTTGGAACACGGGCTCAGGACACTCTATTTTAATTGGGAAGGATGTAATTATGGGAATGGGGCAGGACTCCATATTATCACAGGAGTTGGTGCACATTATAAATCAAAAAAATGTTCACCTCTTGTAACAAGCGAGTTGCATTTTTCCATAGGGTTCGATTAGCTCAACTTGGTTAGAAAGTACTGAACTGGGGTTGGTTGGAGAAACAATAGTGGAATGGGAAAGGTACATGAAGAATATGATAGGATCAGACATCAAACTTGTGGAGAGGCCGGATGAATTAAAGTGGACTGGTGGAGATACTTCAGGACATATTTCAGTCAAAAATGTGTATAGAGCTCTTACCAAAAAACTATGGAAATTCTCAACTGGGGGCTGGAGGAGAAAACTATGGAAATGGGACTGTCTACTGAAGATCAAGCTATTCACTTGGCTGTTAGTTGAAAACAAAATTTTAACATGGAAAAATCTACAAAAAAGAGGTTGGAAGGGGCCATGAATGTGCTATCTATGCAAAGGAATGAGGGAATTAGGTAAACATCTTTTGTAAATTGTCCCATTACGATAGCAGTTTGGGAAAAAGTTAAATATTCTCTAAAACTCACAGGTGGTTGGTTTGGAAATTCAGTGAATGAATGCTTTGAAAATTGGGCAAAATAGAAATATACTTTTCCAACTCTCCCAACTTATATATGTTGATTTATTTGGCTTGATAGAAACAAGTATATCTTTGAGTCTGGGACTCCTTCTATTCAGAGGATAGTGTATCTATCTCTAGGGATTGTGGGCACTCATTGGAAAAATAAAAAAGTTTCAGTCCCATGAATATCATCCTCTAAAATTCCTGAAGATAAAGTTATTGGGTGGTTCGATGGGGTAGCACAACATAATGGCGAATTAAGTGGGGCATGTGGAGTCTTAAAGATCAATGAACATACAAAGTACACGTGGACATTAAATTGTGGCAGTGGAAGAAATTCAGGGGAAGAACTCATGGGATCTTGGGCCACTCTAATTTCGACATCTAGGCTAACAGTTACAGATATACACATACTAGGGGACTCTAAAATAGTCATTGATTGGCTCAACCAGAAAGGAGCTCTTCAAGTTGTAACTTTAGATGGCTGGAAGGATAAAATAATTGAACTTCTCACTCACTTCAGATCTATCTCTTGTGCACATATTTACAGGGAAGATAATCAAGAAGTTGACATGACTATCAAAACATGCACTAAAAAATATTCGAGGGAGAATTGCCTACAATCATTGGGAAGGTGGCCATGAGGGCCCTACTCTTTTTTAAAAATATGTTTTAATATACAAGGGGTCACTTTTTTGTTGCAAAGTTTATTTTTGGAGGTCCTAGTAGCGACAGTTCTCTTCTTGGTAGGGAAGACTATACTTGTTTTGATAATAGTCCCACATGGTAGCTTTGGCGAAGATGTTATTATGTAAGGCTCATGGAACTTTTTATGTGTAGCAAGATTGTTTCTTTTTTGGTCAAGTCCTTGAAAAGAACAAAACTATGATGTAATGACTGTCTTAAGAACAAATTATAATTTTATGAATATAATGTGAAATGTTTTGTGGGAAAGTTATGAGATGATTATTTTGTTTATGCTTTGTTTTTTGTTGGCTGTATTTATTATTTAAGCACGTTGACATAGTAATTATTGTTTATGGTTATTATGTAAGTTGAATGATTGTTTACTTTGTTTAAGTTATTCTTTATTTATTTGGTGGAGGAGAGGTGTTGAGGCCTCAACAACTTTTCTAAATTAGGGGTTTCAACTTCCTCTTAAATTTTTTCAATATTTTTTATCGCTTCATTCTTTAGCCAAGTTCTCTTGATTTTTTAATGTTAAGCATTTATTGTTTGAATGGATGACCGGTGTCTGATTTCCTATTGGTTTTGAGTTATGTCATGTTACAGTCTTGATTGAGTGTGATAATAATCCTTTCAAGTCTGTTTGTGTAACAATAAGTGTTTATTACTCTTATCACATCTGCATGTGCTTTACGCCTCTTGGTTCTTTGAATAACCCTAAACATGAAAGTGCAATTTATCATTATGTGTGTTGATTGCAGTGTCCACGAAACATAGGCTAGCTATGAATTTCTTCTAAAACAAAATGGATACTCCTACCAAATACTCAGTATCAGGTGCTCCAAATGTCGATTGGTCATTTTCACAAGATAATATCCCTTAGCTACTAATAGATTGAAGATTTTACAGGTCCTATTAGCTTGCCTAATGGGTCTGTCTTTGAACACAGTTAGGCTCTAAGTTTCAACTTCCAGGGAAAGTATTTTCTACTTTTTTATAGCATCCAACGGTCCAAAAGTTTCTTGTTGATTTGTTACGATTATACTTGATATTTTGGGTGCTCTAGCATGTAGTTTTAGTGTCCAGATGTTAGCACATGCATACCAAAATAAATACAACACACCTATATATCTTTACAACTGAAAACAAAGAGATCTAAGAAACTAATCAATCCGTTTGTGTACACAGGTATTTTTGGTCAACATGACCCTGGATAAACCCCCTCGGGGAAAACCAATTTGGAATATGTATGTATATATGAGGAAAGCAGAAGAGGGAATACAACAAGTACAATAAATGATGGAACTTGATATAATAACAACTCGATTTGAGTTGACATACAAGCCTAAAACCTCCGAGTGCGCCCCACATACAAGTTGCCGAATCCACTGAATCTGCTCCAATTGCAAACTGTGAGCTCAGATATGGAAACCCCTCCACGAAATGAAGCTCTGTTGAATGGATTTCCTCTATAATTAGTCTCACTACAATCTGATGGCTAGAAGTCTCTCAACAACTGATGTGCCCCAATCTAGCAATGTGCCTTCCTTAGAAGTAGAACCTCTCCAGTAAATAAACAAGGCAAGTAGCTAGTAGCCTCCCTCCATGAAATCTAGCTCCCAAGCTCAAGCATCCTCACAAAACTGACCTCATGATCATCCTCCAAGAGCTCATCTCTCAATGAACAAGTGGATGAATGAACAATGTGCCCTCCTTCACCCCTTGCGCCCCTCTTTGACATCCAAAAGGAAACCTAGAGTATGAATGGTGGAGATCATCTCATCTCCCATCTAATCAATGGTTGAGTTCTCCCCATAAATATCTAAATAATTAACCCACTTTGGGTTAAGTTTCCTAAGTCAACTTTGTGTCTCTAATTCACCCCTTTGTGAATTAATAGTCACTTTTAGGCCAAAATGACTAAATTTCACTTTAGACAAAGTCAAAGTGAAATTAGACAAAAGTACAAGGTACAAAGTATAATGTCCTTCCCTCATGTGCTAAGGAGGTCATAAGCACATGGGGAACACCTCCCAAGGTACAAAACTCATCACTCCCTCTTACCGAGGAAGGTGTTCCTCACCAAACCCATCTTGTCTCTGAAATAGACATGCTTGCCCCGTGGTAGGGCCTTGGTGAGAACATCTGCAACTTGGTCATCTGTAGATACATACTGCAACTAAACTGCCCCTCTTTGAACCCAGTCACAAATGAAGTAGTACCTGATCTCAATATGCTTCGATCGGTCATGAAACACTGGATTCTAAGAGAGTTTTATGCAACTCTGATTATCACAGTGAATGACAGTCGGTGACATCTCTTGGCCAAATAAACCAACCAACATCTTACGAAGCCAAATGGCCTCGCAATTGGCCTAACTGGATGCCATATACTCTGCCTCGGCTGAACTCAAAGCAACTGATTTCTATTTCTGGATGAACCAGGAAACAAGTCCTAACCCCAAACTGAAGTAGCACCCCGAGGTGTTTTTCTTGTCAGTAGCACATCCTGCCCAGTCTGAATTTTTGTAGCCAACCAAACTGACTCCATCTCCCCTGACATAGTCTAGGCCATAGTCCACTGTCCCAACAACATATCTCAAGATGTGTTTTTCCCCAACCATGTGAACTCTCCTCGACTCAACCATGTATTGGCTGAGTGTGTTCACGAAAAAACATATATCTAGTCAAGTGTTAATTAGATACATAAGTGAACCGATCAAATGCTTGTATACTGTGGCATCCACCAACTGGCTATCTGAAGCACTAAGATTCTTCCAGTTGGTGATCATAGGTGTAGACATGGGTCTGTAGTCCTCCATCTGAAACTTGTTCAAAATATCTGCTGCATACTTCCCCTGCCCGAGAAATATGTGACCCTCCTCCTGCCATTCCACCATACCCAGAAAGTAGTGCATCAATCCAATATCACTCATCTCAAACTCTGATGCAAGTCCCGACTTGCACTCATCCGTGAGATCCTCGGCTCCAGTGATGAATAAATCATCCACATACAAAATGAGAATGAGCATGTTCTCACCCCTAATAACGAAATAGAGGTTTGGATCAACATCTCTCTTCTCGAAGCCCATCTAAAGCAAATAAGTATCAATGCGTGAATACCAAGCTCGGGGAGCTTGCTTCAGACCATATAGTGCCTTCCTCAGAAGACACACGTGAGTCTCCCTGTCAGTCACCTCAAACCCCTGTGGTTTCTCTATGTACACCTCCTCCTCAATAAAGTCATTCAAAAATGTGGTTTTCACATCCATCTGGTGAATGCGCCAACCCATATTTGTTGCTATGGCAATGATAGTCCTGATAGAAGTGTATCTTGTAACTTGTGAAAAAGTCTTGTCATAATCGACTCCCTCAATCTATGAGAAGCCTTGTGCCACAAAACGGGCCTTGTGTTTCTCCACGCTGCCATCTGCAACAATCTTGGTCTTGTACAACCACCTGGAAGTCACAACTGACTTCCCCACTGGCCTCAGAACCACATCCCAGACATCATTGCGCACAATGGAGTCATACTCCTCGACCATGGCCTCTCTCCAGACCTGATGGTCCACTATCTGCGCAAAAGTCTGTGGCTCAGTATCCTTGATACTCGTCACAAGTGCTAAATATGCTCCAAATATGACTGGTGGTCTGTTGTCTCTGATCTGTCTCTTGGTCTCCCCTACATTCTCCATGGCCTCTTGAAACCATCTAGGTCTCCTCTTCCTTGAAGAAGTCAATGGAGAAGTAAGGTCTCTCCACCCAAGAGTAACTTCCTCAGGACTTATATCAACACTCTGAGATCTTGAAGTCTGTGCTCCCTCTGAATTCTGTGCCCCATCTTACTGAACATGCTTTGACTGTGACGCTGAAGCTGTGCATGGTGACCCTGTCACCCCTGATACTGGTGTACCTGATGTCTAAGGTTGTGCTCCCTCTGAGACTGCAACTAACAACTTTGCATCATCCTCAAATCCAACTCTCGACTAAAGAGATCTCACAAAATTACTATCCTCCTCAAATATGACATCTCTGCTCACCACCACTTTCCTAAGTGGCGGAATGTAGATGCGATAGGATTTTGACACCTTTGAGTATCCAACTAGAATCCCCTGCTAGGTTGTGGGGTCTAGCTTTGTCGTCCTCTCCGAGGGGACATGAGAGAAAGTCAAGCACCAAAATATCCTGATGTGCTTGACATCGAGCCTCCTATCAGTGAAGGTCTCCTTAGGAGTCATCTTCCCCAAAATCCTATGGGGGCTCCTGTTTTACAGGTAAACTACAATAGCACATGCCTCTGCCCACAAGTACAAAGACAAACTTTGATCATGCATCATGGATCTCACTGCACCGGTAATGGCCTGATTCTTCTTCTCGACAACCCTGTTCTACTGGAGGTTGTAAGGTATAGTCATCTGTCTCTTGATTCCATGCTATGCACATAAATCTACAAACTATCTCGAGGAATACTCTCCCCCATTATCCGACCGCAAGAATTTGATATTCTTTCCCGATTGGTTCTCCACAAGAGCTCTAAACTCTTGGAACCATGTGAAGACCTCACTCTTGGCCTTCAGGAAATAGATCCAAGTCTTCCTTGAGTAGTCATAAATAAATGTGAGATAGTACTCACAACCACTCAAGGACCTCCGAGTCATGGGCCCACACATGTCCGTGTGTACTAAATCCAGTATCCCAGCTGACCTGGTGTCACTATTGGGGAACGATGCCTTGGAAAACTTGCCAAGCACACACCCTCTTCAAACATCATGATGCTCTATGTTGATATGTGGAACTCCGGTCACAACCTATCTCAGTCCTCCAAGAGCCCCATGATGTAGGTGGGCCATCCTGCGATTCCATAACTCACATAACCGTATGCTACTGTCGCTACTCGCTGCCAATGCACAAAGTGGCTGAAAAAGCAATCTGAACAGTTTCCCCTCTCTCACTACAATCACCTGTCCTGAGGCTAGTGAAGACCCTCGAGGATGAATCAGTACCTCAGTGCCTCTGAATGTCACTTCAAGACCTCTATCCTGGAGGGTGGAAACTGAAATCAAATTCTTCTTCATGCTAGGGACATAAGAACATCTGTGAATGATTTGGGTGGCATGCCATCTCTCTGAAAGGAAACTGTGCCAACCCCTGCAACTCTGACAACTTTGTCATCTCCAAGAGAAATCTCAATCTTGACCTCAGTGTCTCTGAGATCAGAAAAGTGCTCTTGAATCCCAATCATGTGGCTTGAAGCCCCGCTATCAATATATCAGATACTATGTGTCATCTCAACTGAAATGCAACATATGAGGAAAGCACACTCTCTCTAAAACTCTGTTTGAAAGTATATCTCCTCTGTTGTAGATGCGGTACCACCTTTCTTCTTCTTCCTATTCGGGCACTGTCCAACATAGTGCCCAAACTTCTTACAAACAAAGCACTTCACTTTTCTCATATCTCTCTTCTAATCACTACCCTGACCACTGCTTCTCTCTCCTCCTCCACTCCACTGAGATGGGGCCCCAAAATTGGGACCCTACCGACCCCCACGACCGACCTTCTTCTTTCCCTTTGACCAAAGAGCAAGATCCTCCTCATCCTGACCAATCTGCTGCTGATGTTGCTACCGTTTTCCATAAGCCTTGACTGCATGCCTAATCTCCTCTTGGATGAAGTCATCCCACCTCCTCTCCCATGTAGGCATGACCTCCCTGGAAACTATGCCACGTACAAATGGACCCCACGGTTTGGTGAAGCTATTCATAGCTTGCCTCACCAAAGAGTTAGGATCAACAACCTCTTTGACGACTCCAAGCTCATATTTGATCTGAGTGTAACGACCAAGGAATGAAGTTACTGACTCATCCTTGAGCATGTGAATGCCCCTGAGTCGGTCATGAAGAACCATCTTCCAGTTCTCATTGGAGCTCTCATAGAACTTGCATAAAGATTCCCACATCTCGTATGCACAAGTCTTCCCCGTCAAATGGGGTATGATATGGTCATGAAATGCATCACAAATAATTTTCTTCGCCTTGTTGTTCCTTTTCCTGAACTCTACCACCAATATGAGAGAAGTAACATGAATGGGGGGAACAACTTCTTTGACTATATCCCATAGCTCGAGGTCCTCTAAGATGAAGATCATCCTCGCCTTCCAAGGAAACCAATTGCTAGCCCCTGCTAGCCTGTCCTCAACTCGCGTCTGAGATGCTGACATGTCTGCTAAACTGCAATCCCCAAATTATGCTCACACTTCCAAGGAAAACATTGTCTCACTCCTGTCAACACGGGTGTGAAAAGAGACAAGTGTAATCTGACCTCACTCCTAACAGAATAGGTGTGAAAAGAGGTCAAGTCAAATCAACCTCACTCCTACTACGTAGTTGTGAAAAGAGACTGATGACAAGTGTACAAAACTGCCCAACTTTCCTCTGCAAAAATCTTCCCTATAACAGCCACTGAATGAGTCAATGGTTTTCCTCAAAAATCTGCCAAGAAGATGTATATGACAACCAACAAAATGCTGTCCCAAATGCTCAAAATTTCAGCCACCAACGCTCTGATACCATGAAGATTTTACAGGTCCTATCATCTTTCTTACTAGGTCTGTCTTTGACCACAGTTAGGCTCTAAGTTTCAACTTCCAGGTAAAATATTTTCATTGTTTTATAACAGCCAATAGAATAAAATTTTCTTGCTGATTTGTTATGGTTATACTTGTGATTTTGGGTGCTCTAGCATGTAGTTTTAGTGTCCAGATGTTAGCACATGCATACCAAAATAAATACAACACACCTATAGATCTTTACAACTGAAAATAAAGAGATCTAAGAAACTAATCAATGCATTTGTGTACACAAGTATTTTTGGTCAACATGACCTTGGATAAACCCCCCCGGGGAAAACCAGTTTGGAATATGTATGTATATATGAAGAAAGCAGAAGAGGGAATACAACAAGTATAATAAATGATGAAACCTGATACAGTAGAAACTTGATCTGAGTTGATATACAAGCCCAAAACCTCCAAGTGCACCCCAGAATGGTGCGCCCCACATACAAGATGTCAAATCCACTGAATCTGCTCCAACTGCAAACTGTGAGCTCAGATCTGGAAACCCCTCCACAATAATGAATCTCTATTGACTGGCATTCCTCTGCAACTGATCTCACTGCAATCTGATGGCTAGAAGTCTCTCAACAACTGATGCACCCCAATCTGGCAATGCGCCCTCCTTAGAAGTAGAACCTCTCCAGTAAATAAACAAGACAAGTAGCTAGTAGCCTCCCTCCATGAAAGCTATTGCCCAAGCTCAAGCATCCTCACAAAACTAACCTCATGCTCATCCTCCAAGAGCTCCTCTCTCAATGAACAAGTGAATGAATGAACAATGCGCCCTCCTTCACCCTTTGTGCCCCTCTTTGACATCCAAAAGGAAACCTAGAGTATGAATGGTGGAGATCATCTCATCTCCCATCTAATCAATGGTTGAGATCTCCCCATAAATATCTAAATCATTAACCCACTTTGGGTTAAGTTTCCTAAGTCAATTTTATGTCTCTAATTCACCCCTTTGTGAATTAATAGTCACTTTTAGGCCAAAATGACTAAATTTGACTTTAGACAAAGTCAAAGTGAAATTAGACAAAAGTACAAGGTACAAAGTGTAATTTCCTTCCCTCATGTGCTAAGGAGGTCATAAACACATGGGGAACACCTCCTAAGGTACAAAACTCAACATAGATGACCTCAGTTTCGATGGATATATTGAAATCCTATATAACACAGATGTTGTAGAAATTGAAGGAACTGGATTTGGGTAAAGCAATGACAATAATGAGGGCCCAAACTTTTATTAAAAAATGATTTTGCTCATAATTTTTGGTACCAGTTGAAGTAAACTTTTCACCTCCCAATTTGACGGATTATGAATCTAACATCACTAACATAATCGAAATCCGAGGTCCAAAAGTGCCAAAACAATCACAAGTGATTTCTTGTCAAGCGAACCTAATTAATTGTGAAACTGTTAAAATGCATGAATGAAGCGGTAAGTCTTCTCATTAAAAAACTATCCCCATTCTATCTGCATTGCAAAAAAAACATATCAATTAGACGCCATACCAACAAATTATAAATCTTTTAAGTCTAAAGTTACACCAAAAAACACCTTTTAACACCGACCAACTTATTTATCCAAACACTAAAACACAATATTATATATATA
>JZKD02S0808042.1:123284-138517 GCA_000966675.3 Picea glauca | reverse complement strand
TTTGAATGAAAATTATTTTAAAGTTGAGAATATTTCAAAATAATTAAAAAAAAAGATTAAAAAAAGTTTAATACAAGAAAAAAGTGATTTTAATTTGAAAGTATATATATATATATATATATGGAAATTATGTTTAAAATGTGTGTACGCATACCTATAAAGACAAAGAGGGTCCCATAAACTACACAACCCCCCTTTTCCTTAACCATTATTTGATATATTATGTGCCCCTCCTCTTTATGTATCGATGAATCTCCCACATTATAATCCACCTCAACCTTCGATATATTGGCATACTTCAAACATTTTAAATCCTCCCTACTCCTCGGTTAGTGGTAGTTTAAATGTTTTACGTTTTGGTTCTTTTTCGATGATATTTTTTAGGGATAATTGTCTGAAATTTGGTGAGAAATTGTTAGATCTGTAATTTTGAGTGATTATTTCTATATAATCCAAGTGTCCTAGAGGTTTTTCAACATGTTGAGTCCATTTGTGCATTTAAAAATGGATTTTAAACAACAAAAAACAGTGATTTCGTACAGATTTATATCACTGGATTCCGACAAAAAAAAGCAAAACATAGAACAGTTAGACAACACCATGAAAGTTAAGTCAAACTCATGAAATAGTTCAAGGACATTAATATAATTTAAGAGGTTAAACAAAGTTGGACATAAATGAAGGTGTACGTGGATTTTAATGTCTCATGTGAGGACAAAAGGATGAGGTAGAAAGGAGCATAAACCATTCACCCCCCCTCCTACTAATATTTAATATATCCTGTAGTCTCCCAAATGTTGGTGCATTGGAAACTTTACGATCCCTCATGCTCTCCGGTGTATTGACGATCCTTCAACATTCTAAATCTCTTGTGCCCTCTAATACACCAACCATGAAATGTAATGGGAACTCCAACACATGTCGCCCTCTTAGATTTCTCTTGGTTCCATTTTTTACATGTGAGATTTTGAATGAAAATGATGAATAAGACTTGATCCCTCGAGGCATGGACGAATAAACTATAAGTCCGGATTCCAATCGAGATTTATGAAGTATGGAATTAGATGAAATCATTGGTGGGTGTGCTAAGAAACTCAAGGCATATTACCTTAGACATTGGTTGGGGATGCAACATAATGCATTGGGAAAAATCTAGCTTCGAGTTTTATTTTTTTCATACATTTTGACTTCAAGCTATGTTTTGCGCACCCCTTATACCATTGGAAAGGTTTCGTCGAAATTTATAACTTCCTAGTTATAGTTTTCAAGGGATTCTTCACCATTTGTCCCACATTTTCAAGTTTGAATACTTGCATACTATCAAGAGCCCAAGAACTTGATAACACAAAACTTCAATGGGGATTTCCGTGAAATCACCATTAAAGGGATCGATAATCAAACTTAGGGAAGTATTCTTGAACTTCTCACTCAACTGCCAATTAGATTCTATATGTTTAAATGCACATTCTTAAAGTATGTTGTGAGGTTTTATATTGACAACTTATCTATTTCATGATAAATGGCACCCAGGTACCAGTACTGTGAGAGGATCATTCTTAGGAATCTGAAGACATATTGTGCGAAGAAGGAGGCTATAGAGACATAGATGTTATACATCAAGACAAGGAAGTTTTGCTAGTACACATCAATGTCTCCACAAATTCTATTTAAAACAAAGGACGAGATATCAATACATGAACAACAATCAACAAACAAAAATCAAACTTAAATGGCAGAGGGTGAAGTACAATTCTCCTGGTAGGAAAGTCCCAGGCATAGGGGCAAGAGAGACCCATAGCGTCCAAATTATTTACCACATTGTATGAGGCGTACTAGAGCTAAAACCAATGATGGCCCACAAGAACTAAAAGACAATTTTGAAATGTGAATGTATATGATGTAGGAAATAGTAAATTATGATTTTTTAGTTGTTAATATTTCCTCATCATTCCATAGAGGATACAAACAAAATTTTGCAAACAGAAGGTCAAGAGTCAGGAATGTAGAAGGCCAATAGTCAAGGTGAATTTCAATAAATAGGGGGACTATACTCTAATTTGAGACTTTTGGCTCTTTGAGGTTTCATGTACCACTTTTGAAAATTTAATGGGAAGAAACCCTTTTGGCCAAGCTATTTTCTGGAGAACTCAGATTCTTGTGTTGCACTTGTTGCAGACTGTTCTACTACCATTTTTCTCAACATTGGAAATATTTGTCTGAATCTGTGAACATAGGACTATAAATGATTGTTTTAATGCTAGACTATTCTGAGTTTGCAGTTGTTTATGCATATTCTTGTCTTTTCTCTATGTGACCTATTTCACGGGCCATTGATAGGAGCATGTGTGATTCTATGTTTACTTTATGTTACGTTTAGTTTGTTGAGACACATGTATCTTAGATTAGTTTCATTTTACTCTTTAGCTTAGAAACCATCGCAGGTGGACCATGCTGCAACCGACAAACCCCAAACCAATAATGGCTACCGAGCTAGAATGTGGATAGGTTCCCTATTCCAAATGATGTGAGGTCTAATTGAGACTTCTCACTAGGGGTAACCCCTACTGTTAATCAAGGTCACATAGACTGCGTCAACACAATTGACACTAGAACGAGGGAAAGATGAAAACTTTCCTGATCCATTTCAATAAGTTGTTTTGATTAGCCCATGGATCCTCTCCATATTTCTATATGGGACCACCCTTTGAGTCCCCTGAGACCCTCAGGTGGATTCTAAATCAAGAATGTTGACCTCTTGTCAAACTTGAAGTTTGATAGTGAAGGGAATGTCTTTGTATTCATGCATCTCAATCAGTTTAACATTGCACGTCACGATCTTACATTTGTCTAGGACAATGAAATTTGTCAATTATTTATCCTCACCTTGGAAGGACAAAGTAAAGCCTAGTATAGGACATTACCGATGAAATTGATACATAGTTGGAAGCAATTCATGGAAATATTTATCACCGCTCATGTAAATTACGATCATGAAGAACTTTGTAATGAACTTGAAGAAATTTGTAGGATGAGAAATGAACCTATGGATGATTTCACTTGTTATTTTGAACCTAGTTTTATTTATTTTTTTATTATGAATTTCGCTGCTAGGTTTTATTTTACATTATGTATTCCCCCGAGGATGACCCATTCTTCCAATTCATTTGCTCTATAATCCTTGATCATGTTTGATGGTATACATGTTTCTCAACTCCATTTATAACTAATCTCTTGAAAACTATAACTTCCTAGTTATAGTTTTCAAGAGATTCCTCATCATTTGTCCCATATTTTCAAKTTTGAATATTGGMATACTATCAATAGCCCAWGAAATTTATAACACAMCAATTCAATGRGGATTTCCRTGAAATCACTATCAAAGGGACTGRMRATCAAAYTTAGGGAAGTAGTCCYGAACTTCTCACTCAACTGCCAATAAATTYTATATGTTTAAATGCACATTATTAAAGTATGTTGTGAGGTTTTGTATTGGCAACTTATCTATTTCATGATAAATKGMACCCAGGTACCAGTACYGTGAGATGATCATAMTCARKAATMTRAAKAMATATTGTGTGAAKAAGTAGGATATAGAGACATAGATGTTATACATCAAGACAAGGATGATCCTCTAGTACACATCAGTGTCTCCACAAATGCTATTTAAAACAAAAGACGAGATACCAATACACAAGCAACAATCAACAAACAAAAATCAAACTCAAATGGCAGAGGGTGAAGTGCAATTCTCCTAGTAGGCAAGTCCTAGGCATAGGGGCAAGAGAGACCCATAGCATCCAAATTATTCACCACATTGTATGAGGCAAACTAGAGCCAAAAACCATGATGGCCCACAAGCACTAAAAGACAAATTTGAAATGTGAATGTATATGATGTAGGAGATAGTAATCTATGATTTTTCAGTAGTTAGTATTTCCTCATCATTCCATAGAGGACAAGAACAAAAGTTTGCAAACAAAAGGTCAAGAGTCATGAATGTAGAAGGCCAATAGTCAAGGTGAATTTCAATAAATAGGGGGACTATACTCTAATTTGAGGCTTTTGGCTCTTTGAGGTTTCATGTACCACTGTTGAATATTTAATGGGAAGAAACCTTTTTTGCCAAGCTATTTTCTGGAGAAATCAGATTCTTGTGTTGCACTTGTTGTAGACTGTTCGACTACCATTTTTCTCAACGTTGGAAATATTTGTCTGAATATCTGAACATAGGACTATAAATTATTGTTTTAATGCTAGATTATTCTGAGTTTGCAGTTGTTTACACATATTCTTGTCTTTTCTCAATTTGAACTATTTCACAGGCCATTGATAGAAGCATGTGTGTTTATATGTTTACGTTATGTTACCTTTAGTTTTGTCCAGACAGATGTATCTTAGATTAGTTTCATTTTACTCTTTATCTTAGAAACCATCGTTGGTGGACCATGCCGCAACCGACAAACCCAAAACCATTAATGGCCACTAGGCTAGAATATAGATGGGTTACCTATTTCGAATGATGTGAGGTCTAATTGGGACTTCTCACTAGGGGTAACCCCTACTGTTGATCAAGGTCACACAAACTGAGTCAACACAATTGGTGCTAGAACGAGGGAAATATGACAAACTTTCCCGAGCCATTTCAATAAGTTGTTTTGATTATCCCATGGATACACTCCATATTTCTATATGGGACCACCCTTTGAGTCTCATGAGACCCTCAGGTGCATCTCAATCAAGAATTTTGACCTCTTGTCAAACTTGAATTTTGATGGTGAAGGGAATGTCTCTGTATTCATGCATCTCAATCAGTTTAACATTGCACGACACGATCTTAAAATTGTTCAGGACAATGAAATTTGTCAATTAGTTATCCTCACCTTGGAAGGACAAAGTCAATCCTAGTATAGGACATTACCAATGAAATTGATACATAGTTGGAATCAATTCATGGAAATATTTATCACCACTCATGTAAATTATGATCATGAATAACTTTGTAATGAACTTGAAGAAATTTGTAGGATGAGATATGAACTTATGGATGATTTCACTTGTTATTTTGAACCTAGTTTTATTTTTTGATTTTGAATTTGGCTGCTAGGTTTTATTTTACATTATTTCTTCCCCTGAGGATGACCCATATTTCCAATTCATTTTCTCTATAATCCATGATCATGTTTGATGGTATACATGTTTCTCAACTCCATTTACCTCATCCACACAACACCATGCACTTAAAACATGCCTGAAGCAATCTACATATCTTTCCCAACTCATGAGTTGAATTGAAATGCCCTATTGAAGATAAATCATGGATTCTTTGGAATATTGTGATAATGATTAGTTCCATAACCTAACAAAGTGGCTAATAAATGGTTATCCTTGCATGATGGTTGGCAAGCAGATCCTATGTAATAGGGGAATCACCCACACATTGAGAAGTTGCTTGCGTGAAAGGTGAAATGTCAAAGTCTAAGGGATGAAAATCAAAAGAGATAATTTCATCTAGCGAGGTGCAACAAATATACAAGAAAATTCCCAATAGCTGGTAGTCATCCCCTATGAGGATAAAGTAAATAAAAAAGAAAGAAAAATAAGGCCACCGCTTTCCCCATCCACTAGATGCTAAGCACATACTAAATAAGTTAGGAAGGACTGGGAAATAAAGCTCGATCAGATTAGGGGACATGCAGATATCTCAGTTGGGGCTATGGACACTCAATGGTAGCAAATTAAGGTCTATGACACCGTGGTGACTCCATAGGGGATATGGACTCTCACAGACAATGGAGCAACACTTGAGGAATTATCATCGATAGCTGATGTCTGACGCACTTTATCAGGATCGGGGAAAATCCAGAAGGATCACAACAAACATTTCGACCACGATGAAGTTTATCCCCGATCGCCGATATCCACTGCATTTTTGGCATTGAGACTTTTCAAAGGATCTGATCTGAGAGCACTTGGGTAGGTTTATCGTCGATCACTGATCCCTGACACTTTTTGGAAACGAAAAGATAGGATTTGGTTTTAGAAGAAATAGCTTAAGGAAAGTCCCAACTCCGATTAATACAAGTAAATTAAGTCACTGGCCTCGAACGCCACGTGTCTTTACAGGGTAAGAGGGTCATACGGTCTAGCTCTATCGCGAGTCATTCTTGGTTCCCTAGGTCATAGTCACACCTCCGAGCCAATTGTTCCACGTTATCACTGTACAGTAAAATCAATCGGCATCAGAGCTTTGGCAAGAGGATATCAATGAAAATGTTCGCACACAATCCCGACCCTCGATCCACCAGCTGAAAGAGCCGAACGATGGGACGTTTTGGGCATTAGATACGATTGGGTTTTGGACATTTAAGGAACTAGTTAATGCCCGATCCCACATTAGTTTCTACCCCGTGCGCCGATTAGACAACAACATTTTAAAATCATCGATAAACTACATTACCACCTATGCCTCTTCTATGAAACCACAATGAATTTAAGTTCAAACTCCTCTAAAGATTCGTCGACTGATTTGTTGAAACTTCATGCATAACCTGAATTGAATGGATGATGCGACACGGTAAGATCTTCCCTATTTAAATCTCTTGAACCATTGTGAACAAATTCATTATGCACGTAAGATAATTCTAGAGCATTGGAAGGAGAAAAAAGAGCAACTCGAAGACTGTACTGACCCTATTTATTATCAAAAACCAAGTTTAGCAAGCTTCACATGTATGTATCCAAGTCTGTCAATTCATTGGTTATAATGTATATATGTTCGTCTGGTTTCTTACATGGTGTCTAAAATCCGCTCTAGTTGCAGAAATAATGTATCCAAGAAAGCCAACCACCAGACACTCCCCGAGAGAACCAAAGCTGAAATAACTAGAGATAGGCGAAGGTTCCTCTCCAAGGATTGCGACGCAATTGGAGTACACCCTTAGGGCAGAGCCTATCATCAAAACAACTACAAAGAAATATTTCATCTAGCCTCCTGCCTTTGGCAATACAGAGGCAAGCACTAGATCCAAGGTAGCTCTCCCTCAGTGGGGGGATCTATTCAACAGAATTAACAAAGAAGAATACCCAGAGTATATCCCACACAATGACCCGGACGTAAGGGCAGTTGACGAACAGGTGTTCCCTAACATCTGACAACCATATTTACACATGGTGGAAAGTAGAACCCCCATTTTCCCCTGCATCGAGGTTTTGAAATGGCTCATTGACCACATAGATGGGAAGAAATTTTTGATCAATGATGAGAATGGTGGGTGTTTCAAGGTTTTCCTCCCAATAGAGGTCCAAAAATACTACAAGATCAGGGACCTAGAGGAGTGGATCAACACAGACTTCATGGTGAAGTTCTATGAATTCCATGACACCAGATGGTTGATGGCTTCATGGTGGAGGGAATACAAGAAATTCACAAATCGGAGAAATGGATGGTACGAGACAATCAACCTGAGGGAGCCATAGATCTATCTGATGGCTCTCATCTGTCGACTATATGGAGAAAAGGATTTCTCCAAGTTTTCGGAAGCACGGATGCCTTTGGAATACATAGTTGCAATCGCCGAGAGTAGCTTCAACTGGGGAGCAATAATCTCCAAACAATTAAGCATCTGTTTGCTGCAAGCTCATATGCCAAAGGAAGGAGAGGCACCAACTTTCTACATGGCCTCATACCTACTCAATGTCATGTGCGCTAGGAACATCTTCACTGAAATGAATCTGAGCTGGCATGTTGCAGATCTCCCGGTCCACGTCTACTTCAACGTGTTGTGGGAAAATAGGTACAAGAAATCTTATTCCCTCATCTGCGATGAATTCATCGCCCGCATTTATTTTATTATTTTTAAGAAGGAATGCCCGAGACTATCAATGAAAACCAAGAAAATGATAGCCAAGGTAGGCCATTGGTACTTGGATGAGGGCACAACCTACATCAAGGTGTTTGGGGCCACCAAAGCACCACATATCCTACCATCTCATGTCCCAGACCGACTTGTCATGGGAGAAAGTTTTTATCAGACCATCCTGTAGGGCTACAATGCCACACTGGTAAAAGACAAGAAACGAGATTCCATACCCTACGGTTTCCATGTAGGGTTCTATCTGGTAAAGGATATTTCTCAAGACAAACAAGAAGGGCTGAGACAAATCTAATTCAGGTTCCCGACAAGCCAATTCCGCAAGCACTATCCAAAAGGCCTAGTCCTTCAACATGCTTCACAGGCATCATCATGTTGGCCATATGTTCATGATATATTTGAGGATGAAGTATTCACAGACAACACCTAGGACTGGGACGAGGTGGTACAGAGGATGGCCAACCCAAACATGACTAGGTTCAAGGCCATGAGCATGGATGAACAAGTGGAAACAATAGAGCAGTCGGCTCAAGAGGCCCTCATATCTAGGGAAGAAATCAAAGCAACAGAGGCAATATAGGCACAAAGAAGGGGTTTGTTCTTAACAATAGAAGCACAGACAAGGGGAATTTTCTTGATGGCAGAGGCACAAAGAATCATTGATCAATTATAGAATGACCCGGATATAACAGAGATGATGAGGGTTCCTATATACAAACCAATCAAAATATGAGGAGAGCTAAGTGGGTTAGAGCCGATACAACTTGAAGGAATCATAGGGCCAGAAAATCCTGAAAGGCCACCACCACAGATCGATCACCCGGGGGAATTTAAACTCAGCCTGAGGTATCAAGGACACCAGGTAGGACTAGTGCACCAAAGCCCTTACATGAATTAATAAATATCTATGATGATGAGGAGAGTTCGGAGTTTTCCCTGGTGACTCCTGTGCAGATTATAAAGGAGAAGGAACTCGAGAAAGTATCTTCGCTAGCTCCCGATGCTCGAATTCAAAGCCTTCCACAGAGTTTTTGGGAGGTCAAAAGTGCCTTAGACACTGAGCTACTCGATACAATGGGAACCCCAATGGATATCTCGAAGAATGAGCGATAATCGAGCGAACAAGAAAGAGAAATTCCACAACAAGAAATCGACATATCATCATCCGATTATCAAGCAAGTACCGAGCCTTCCCCTCATTCATCAATTTTTGCAAGTACTTTACCTCTCGATGAGAAAAAACTAGAGGCCAAACCTTTGGGACATACAAAAGAGGTTCAAGAACCCAGTCTTGAACAGATACACACCGTCGGGAGCCTGGAAAACACTCTTACTTGGGGAGAGAAAAAAATCCCTGAACCTGTGGATGAGGTCTCAGATATACAAGCCATCGCCTACGACCGGAAGAGGAAAGACATCATGAATATAACCACTAATAAGAGGAGGCTTACTCTGGACAGTTCCATCCTCATCACCACAAAGGATATATTGATTAGCACGGACCATGCCAAGACGTCCGAGCTTATCGGTGCAGGGATGGCAGTCACATATGCCACCCTAGATAGAGAAAGGAAAGATGAAGAGGAGTTGGTTGTTACACTAAAGGAGTTGGAGCATATGTGCCATTTGGTGAAATATTATCAGGACTCCATGCAAGCCGCAATGTTCTTTAGAAGCGAATTCCAGGATGCCTACAGTAAATTCACAAGTGAGAGGCACCTTTTCAATGCAGGGATAGCCAATTTCCAGAAAGACACCCTTATGGCACTGGAAATGTGAAAAGACATGGGAATATGGTATGAGAAATCCCACCAAGAGGTGGAAATAATTGATTACATCAACGCGGTTCAAAAGGGTCGAGACACCGAAGAGCATGACATTCGGGTACTGAGGGACAACAACATCGACCGTATAAGGAAGTCGATCGAATACTGGGTGAATATGGCCCAAGAAACTCAATGGGAAATCTAAGATAAATGGGCCAATTGCAAAAGGAGTTGGACCAAGATTGATCAGGTGATGAGAGACATTGGTCTCCCAAAATTCAACGCACCTGAGGACTTTGTCGACTTGCATGACATAGTCAAACTACATGCAAAAAAAGACTCATCGTGGACCGCAGAGGTAGAAAAGGTGGCGAACATGGCACCAGGTCAAGCACAATATTTCATGGATCACCCGATCAAGTCTCGGACAATGTTACAAAATTTAAGTTTTAAAATAGTCAAGTATCGGGCACGGGCAGTGGAGATAAAAGAGATCCTTTCGACCCCAATGTACCAACACAAATTCTCATATGCCAACACATGCGAGGAACTCTTTGTCAAATGGTCAGAGTATGAGAAGAGTCATCCAATCAAGTGAAACCATTTGATAACTCTTAGAAGATTGAGAATTGAAAGCACCATGTAGCGATGTTTTGTTTGAATTAGCTTGCACTTTTGATAGTTAGTTTTAGTTAATAATTTATTATAAATAAGAGGATTGACCTATTAGAAGAGGTCGATGGTTTTTGCAAAGACCCTCATTTTTGGAATTGTAAAGTACTATTTCCGAACTACCTTAATTGAGAAGTCATGTTTAGGACCACAAACAAACTTCTGTTTTTCATCAAAGGCATGTGTGATTGGATCTTAGAAGGAATTACTTATGAATTTATTTCATGAATGGATGATGTAACGCGTAAGAGTTTCTGAATCTATTGATAAGTTAGTTGATTCAATATTTTATAGTTCTTATCTCTAATGACGGAAATAAAATCATTGTGTTAATGTGTGATTGATGATTAGAGCTAAGGAAACTATTTTCCTTGCCATCGTTTATTGCATGTATGTTTTCTTTCGATAATTGTATCTCAGTCGATAATTGAAATACTAGCAAGTTAATTTATTAATACTAGGCTTGTCATAGGTGTGAAAATATTTGTCTGCATGCTTGAGCACAAGGGTTATCCTGAGCTCAACCTTCTCGAGTAGTTAAGTTGTCCCCCTTTTACCAACTGGTTCATACTGGCACACATCCATTTATTATATTAATCTAGTAAAGGAAAATACAAAAAAGAGAACATTCAAACTAAAGGAGGATCTTTCACAAGATGACATCTTCTCAATCACTACGTAAAGCACATCGATTAATTGGATGGATCAAAAGTTCTGGAGAACCATTCCATTATCAAATGCTAGAGAGTCTAATTGGGCCTTGACGATGGGTTTGGTTCCTGTTGTTGAGTTAAAGGGATATAATACCCCTCAACAGACTGACACCAAGTGAAATTAGGGTTGTGATTTCATGTAACCTCAACGCAAACTAGTCTATGAAACTTGGAGAATCCGTGTAGTATTGATGTCAGTAGTAATCCAAGAATACATTTCAACCACTTCATTGAATGTAAGTCACAACATTGGAAATAAGGAAATCACATTGGTTAATGTGAAGGAAATCTCATTTGCTTGAGCAATAAAGGTCATTGTCTTTGGTGAAAAACAAATCAAAATCCTTTGGTTGAATGAGCAATCTCACTGGATTCAATAAAGGATAATCTCTCCAATATCCATATTTCCACTCGGTGTAGCTGCGTGAGTGTTTTCTACATGAGATAGGTTTAGGGTTTCCGGTTCAATCAAAAAATTCGACCAAGAGTGACGATTATAGGGTTTGCGAGTGTGGTATGGTAAAAAATTACGAGTGCAGTCTGTTGTGAAGCCTGAGAGATTCGCTGACAAGAGGGAGAATTTGTAGAGGCAGATTGATAGAGCGCAAAGGGTAGAGAGACAAGAAGGCTAGCAGATGCATTTTTTGTATGGTAGGAAAATGCCAAGGAATCTATAGATGGAGTTAACCGGTCTTTGATACTAATTTCGGGCCAGGGAGAAGAAATGATAACTCCACGATGATGATCATTATATTACCAACAAGCTCAATCAATACACAAGTAAACAACCATTAGTATTCCCAACGTATGACTCTTCCTATCTATGATTGTTCATATTTACATTTATGGTACATGTCACATATCCATCAGGGATTACATGTCCAACACTATTGAATGCCAAACCATTTGTATCCATGTATCTCGAGGTAGGATATTTACTTGTGATCCAAAGTCGATGAATTCCTAGTTAATCAATACCCCAAGAATTTCCAAGTCGATCCATGCGTTGTAATATTTATTCTTATAGAAAATTTGTTTGACATCCTTAGATGGTCTTTGTCTTTCTTTATAATATCTTAGTATATTAAGCATATACAACAATTGACCGACTGAATGCTTTTCTTTAAAGAGATGTAAAATTTATTGTACAATGTCTTCATTTTTTCTTCCTCAGTTTGGTTGGCCTTGATTAGATTTTTTGAAGAATTTAAGTGCTTCCCTCATAATCTGTTCTTCGTTTTCTGGACCTGGAAACTGACTAGACTTCCCCGATTGTTGATTTTGTAAGGGGATATTATCCTGTCCTGTGCATGATCTAGTAACAACATGTAAGTTCTTTGAATTTAACACTTCTTCTTTAGAGACTGTGTGTAGGAGGTTTACATTCTTTTTGGTCATGATCTTATTGAGTACTATTGGATAATATTCCAGTGAATGATCGTCGATGCCACAAATGTTACAAAATTTCAAGTCGACTCGGTCTTTTATTGGGAATTCGTGGCTAATGTGGTCATCTTTCCAACAATTTTAATAGTAAGGTCGACCTCGACCTCGATCATGACCTTGGAATATGGCTCGATTGTGACTGCCTCGACCCTGACCTCGACCATAGTAAGAAGTTATTCTTTTGTATTCGTTATTTTGATCAATTTCTTCGGTGCGATAGACTGTGTTTACATTTCTATTTTTTGCATTTAGTCATCACTCAGATGTTCTGTGGCTGTGCATTTCACAAAAATGGCACCACTTGGTATTTTTCAAGTTGTGCGGACAATCTTGTACAATATGGTCCGTAAAAGTTTCACATATGTTACAATATGTTTCTTCTTTCACTTGTTGTGCATCCACTGCTCCTGGTACTTGAATCATTAAGACTACACATATCTTTTGTATGACCATCTTAGAAGCATGTGGTACACCACACCTCGCTTCTTCTTAAGGATAGATTTTTAATGGTATGTTGTAGATGTTCTATGTTTTCTTCTAGCCTTTCTGTTGACGAGGAAGTCGATGGGACATCATCGTCCAAATCGACACGTTGTGCTTTATGTAATGTGTCTTCACACAAGGTTATCTCATAGAGTCATAATGGAGTTCTGATTTGTTGTAGCAATTCGTCTATGTACCATTGTACTAGTAGAGTTTGATAGATTGTTGATGGGATTTGGATAAGTAGACATTTGAATCTTTTTTCGTATTCGCGGAATGACTCGCCAGGTCATTTCTTTATTTATTTCAGCTTTTGTGCAACCAAGTATGTAACATCTTGGACCTTGAAAAATGATAAAAAAAGTTACTCTTTATTTATGATTTTGATCGGTTCTAATTTTATGTGAAATTCATGAACCATGTTAGAGCACAGTGTCGAAGAGAGGCACTGAATTGTTCCATATTCTTATCTTCATATGAGATGTCTGTTGCATCCCATAATTTTTTGCATACAAACTAATGTCTTCTTGGATCTTCATCTCCTTCATAAAGGGGAATATTATTGAGTCCCATCGATGCTTTTTTAAGAACGCTAGATTTTTGTGATCCTCGACTTATCACACTTTTCGACTAGGATGTTGGATTCTTAGTTGGTTGTTCTTCTACCCTCTTGTTTGTCAGTCGGTCTTTTGATGGATGGTATGTTAAAAGTAACTTCTGCTTGTTTTTGCTATGAGTTACTTCTTCAGTCTAGAAACTTTGGTATTTATATTCAATGATACATCATTCTTTCATATGTGTCAGTTCACAACTATAATCTATTATATTTTTTTATCTTGATATGAGATTTGGCAGGGGGCTTGGGTCTGTGAGATACTTTATGTGAATGAGCATTTTATCGACTTCATTTATTTTTGGCTTGACAATGAGTGTGTCACGTAAATTTCCATGACCATAGGTTCTATACCATAATCTTGCAGATTGTTCGTTGATATGAAGTCTTTGTTGAAGGAATTCTCTAATTCGAGGGTTGGTTGCTTGAACAAGAGGACTGCATATCACTGGTCCCGACTCTTCGTAATCCATTCTTTCGGTTTGGATTGACATTTGATGGGAACCCATGCTAGCCCCTATCAACTATGCTTCATTACTTTTGTCGGAGATCGTCGAGGCTATTGTTTTTTTTAACAAAAATGGTTGGGGTTTTATATATTAAAAAAAGAGCAATAGTTTCCACAAAATACATATGGTAGAGTAATGAAATATTTTCTTCTCTCCTAAATAACTAACTGTCTTTGGAATTGTAAAGAAGTTGGTACAACCAATCCAAAAGAACTACTATTTTTCCAAGTGAAAATGGCTACAAACATGTTCAAAATTAACAAAAAATTTCATTTCATTGAAAACCCGACTAATGATTTTGAAAAAACTCTGAATCCTCTTGTGGATCTGCTTGATGCGCGGCTAGATTTACCTATGGATGGTGAATTCCTTCAACTAGGTTTGGTTAGACTAGAACTAGTGCTGACGCAGGAGGAGCCGAGGGATGCTCGTTGCTGGCAGATGAATGGAAGGTTGAAGGGAGCCTTGACCCGACTGAGCCATTAGAGATCTCTGGTTGCTAAGGATAGTTTGGAGGATTTTCCAATTGCTGAACAAATACTCCAATTTTCCTTGTATTTCTATTAATTCCTCTAAGTGCAATTGCAAGTTCCTGATTGTGTCATAGTTCTTGTTGGTGCATTTGGGCCTGCAAATTCTCTAGTTCCTCTCACAATCCATGTTTTTCTTGTTGAAATTCACAGTGTCTAGAGTCTGTGTGCTCCTCCGCTCATTTGAAATCCACGCGTAGTGAGAGAAATTGCTCCTAGAGTTCGTCCGAGACACACGTCAGGAAAGAGTAAGGATCTCTAGATCTTCTCCACATTTTGATGGATAGGCTCAAGATTAGGTTGGTCAAAAAAATGTTGTAGAATTGATGAAAGAAAACAAAATAAGTAGGATGAGAAACCAGACCAAATTGCAAGCAGAGCACCCTGTGTTTCAATGTATTAGAGCCGAAATCAATCAGGAGGAGCCATAATTGCATAAATGATGTACCCTTGATGGAACAAGGTACGAGAGCCACCCACAAGATGAATTGAGTTGGCACAATGAAGAGCGATGGAGATGATGCCATGGAAATACGGTAGAGCGACAAAGGGTACAAGTGAAGCTCTGTGGGATTAATAGGAAGGACAAGAGGTTGAGGGGATGGCATGGGGAGAAGGAGAGGGGCACGT
>JZKD02S0808042.1:109635-123234 GCA_000966675.3 Picea glauca | reverse complement strand
AGGACTGTGTTATAGTTTGAGAGGACTAGATCCAAGTTTTTGGAGGGGAGACAATGAAACTGATCATTGTTAAGGGATCCAGGCATGTGAGGGGATTTTATTAATAACAAGTTAGCCCTATTCTAAATATTTTGTTGATTTAGATAAGCGGTCAACTTCTGTGTTTTGAGAGTGAAGAACATGGAAATAGTGTACTATGTGGAAGATTTGTTTAAAATAATTAATTCATGAGTAGAGGCCACTGGAAGAATGAGCAAAAGTGGTTGAAATACCAAGGAGATCCATTATAACTATTTCAGAGTCCCCTATCACCACAAGGGTTTGGATACTTCGTGAATGTACAATTTTTAAACCCATGAACACTGCTAGAGTTTCTACTCTATTATTGGTGTTTTTTCCCAAACCCCAGGAAAAATCTACTACCTTTTTTCCATCGGAGTCATAGATGACGCCCCCCGCACCTGCCACCCCTGTTGAGGCTGTTGTTATTTCCATCTCTGGTCGATTTCTTTTAGACTCATACTTCTCACATTCTCTATCAGGTTGATCTCCTCTGACTATTTTTCTATTCGACTTCCGACTATTCAACAATTTGCAAATCTCCTCTATTTTCTTTTGTCTCTTGTCTTGCTCCAATTTTTGGATGTCAGATGTTTTTTTGTAAATTTTATTTCCTCTCGAAGACATTTATTCTTCAATCGATCGAATGTTGCTATGCTCTTTTCTTATGGCATATTAGGAATTATCTGACCCCCGAGAACCATGTCGACTTACTCAAAGTCGGTGAAGATGACCATTTTTATTTGCTCAAGAAGTAGTCTCATGCTTGTTTTGTATCTTTGAACCTTGCTTCTAGGAATTCAACCCACTTTTCGTCTCTCTCTTCTAGTGAATATTTTGTGGTGGTGTACCAAGTCAAGTTCATAATTCAACAATGTCGCCTATGCCTTTGTTGAGAAAAAAATTATGAAGCAGTCTGGGAATGGTGCACAAAAATCCATCATGTAGCTCCATGTAGAATTTGTATTTTATTGTATCGAGGGATGTTCGATCCTCAATATCTTGTTCTGGTATGTAATCTTTGACAATTATTTCAACCCACTCATGTAGATTCATTCGACCACCATTTATAAGCTTGAGGGTTAAGTTTTCATCGAGAATCAATTTACGCATTACCATATTTGTTGATGTACTCGAATAAGGCTTATGGGATAACTTCTAGAAATATTTCATGGGTCTCCGAGAAAAATCACGATCATGCTTCTGCTAGCGTTAGGTTGTTTCTTCTTGCATAATTCTTAATGTAATTCTCATTTTTTCGCTTCCACCATTCATGTATATATTGTAGAGTTATCTTCTATGTGAACATCTGCATGCCCAGGTTTAGAACTACCAGAAATAGAATCAATGTTGTAATCTATGGAAAAGTAGGGGAGTGTTACTAGTAGTTCAGTACATAAGCAAGCATAGAATCACATATACATACATATAGACAAATACATACACAAAGTAGTGGAAGCCCAAAGAACAACCTTTATTAGATAAATGATTCAATACAAGACAATGAATACCTTCTTATCTGATACATACTTGTCTATTATACCTACATATTTAGTTACCATGCAATTGTAACTACTTAACTGCTTGGGTCAGTCGGTTAATAGAACTCTCGACCGACTTATTCTTTCGACTTCGACAATCGACCAGATAACTCTTAATTGACTGTCAGGTCTAGTCGAAAGATTCGACTAGCCCCTACAACACACATGAAAATAAATCCTTGATGGTCTCTTTTTCTTTTTTCCCCACAAGATACCACCTATATAAATGTAAATTTTCCATTCCTTCATCGGAAATTTTCATCCACTTAAAATAGTCAAATGATTTCCACCATATGCGATCATCATCTTTGAAATCATAGTGAAGAAAAAATTTGCACTTCTCTTTCCATGATGACTTTTTATTTTGTACATATTTTTCAATACTAGGGCCATCATCTCTTCTAGTAAAATACATCTTACTTTCCATAACCCAAAAATAGGACTAGGGTTTGTAAAAAAAATCACTTACTTTTCAATGGATCTCTTTAATGCTATTGCAACTATACTTCTCCGATTTGATATTATGACCAAAATTATGAAATTCCATAGGAAATATGAATCTAATGGCACTAGTTTCACCGAGATCTGAGAATTCTAGCAAAATATATATGATCGACAATTCACATGATCATCCCTAAAAGAACCCTAAAAATTGTTAATTTTAAAATGTCGATAACTTCACTTCAAGGACTTCATTTCAGACATTTTTTTTTTTGAAATAAGGTTTTTTCTCAATATGAATTCAAATATGTAACTTGTTCCTTCAAATTATGCATAGAAAATTTCAAAATTCAATCTGAAGTGCGATGCCCCATTTTTTCTCTTGAAAAGACTGCTCCTTTATTTTTGGCCCAAGAAAGTGCTATGCTATCAAATGTTATGTACTTGATGTATGAAATATAAAATATATAATAGAAACCCTCAATATCAACAAGAATAAACCAAATCATTCATCAAGTAATCAACACAAGAATTATAGATAAAACCCTTGAGGTAGGGTAACACCATATATTAATCCTTATGGAAGGATAACACTTTTCAAGCAATGCTTGATACATTTACAATACTCTTAACTATGCTCATTACATTTCTTATAATTCCTTTTATAATATTATCTACCTTCTAATAACATTCTAGAGAATGAACCTTTTAGTAGGTACCCCATATTACCTCCCTAGGTATACTACATTCCATCCCGCTTTGCATGTTTCGTCCTCAAAACATGGGCATTGGGAAGAAACCATACAATATGATTGGATAAGAAATGTAGCCAATTGGTACCAAGTAAAGGCATACATCTAGCCTAATGGAATATGAATCTGATGTCCAACTACTACCTTTCTAACTTGATCTTGATTCTTTGCACCCCTTTGGTGCCATGGGGTTGGTGCTCTACTATGATATCATACTACAGTGCTGGTAGTCCTCCATGTACCTCTTGATTGGTTTCCTTTCTGGGGTGATGTTGGTCCATAACAAGTTTGTTGATGTTCATGCCCTTGCATGGATGACTGTTGTTTCTCTATGTGGTGTGGATGGCGATACACATCAACCTTATCTCTCGTTTCTATTTTCTTGGACTCTTCAATATGTGATTCCTTAGCTTCTTCTTCTTATTTATGTTGGATTACTAAGATGAGAGGTGAATCAATAATGAGCAATTTATACCACTTTTAACCACAATTTATATTCCTTTATCTTATTCAACCATGTTCATCAGTTCATCATCAATATATTAATGTATTATAAAAATTAGCTTCCATCAATGCATACTAAACAATAATAAACACATCCACATAATACACAATACACAAATATTTACGCGGAAACCCAATGTGGGAGAAAACCACAGAATGATTTTATTATATGTCAAAGAATTACATTCAAGGAAGCACCAAATTCCAATTCTCAAGCTCGAACTAGAAGGAGGCTCCAACCCCTATTTTCTCAGGCTCCAACTTGAAGGAAGATCCAACTCCCTGATTCTATGGTTTCAACCTAAAGGAGGCTACACCCCCCCTAGGTTCTCCAACTACAACCGAAAGGTGTCTACAACCACCTAATTCTTAGGCTCCAACCTGAATGAATCTCCAACTCCCTGATTCTCGGGAACCAACCGGAAGGAATCTACAACCCCCTTTCCTTACCCCGCCCAACCACCCTGAAATATAAATGCCAAATGTAGATAACCTATCAGTGTCACTGAATCAACCACTGCCACTTTCACTCTATCACTGTCAACCTATACCAACACTCTGTCACAACACGTACCAATAATATGTACCAAAAACCTATATCAACAACCTGTACAAAGAACCTATCACAAAAAATTGTCCAAATAACCTATCACAACAACCTGTCTCATCAATTTCATCAACCAAATCAAATATACTCACCAAGATCAATCACTGAGACAACTATCAACCATATGCATAATATCACCAAGATGTGCATCAACCAATACTACTCACAAACATCAACAAGATGTGCCACAATCAATATGTGTTTCTAAAAGTATACCAATACATATATGCCACATCATCCATAAACCATGTGCTAATAATACTACTAGCAAGTGGCTCTAACAATGTACCAAGCATGTATCAATCATGTATAAAAAAATCAAACTATGACTCATCAAGATGTACCAACATCACCATACCATACATCTCATGTATGTGCCAATTGATCAACTACAAGTCTCAACATGTACCCAACATGTACCCAACATGTACCTCAACCATATACCAAAGATATATTCCAATATAACCAACAAGATCCCTCTAGCAATACATCACAATATCCATAGGTAAAATACCATAAACCCTCACATCAAACCATGTGCCACAACCTCATTGTTTTATATCCTCAAGTGTGTACCAATCATATACCAAGACCACTAACAAAATCCTCTCACCAGTTCATTGTTTTATATTCCTTTATCTTATTCAACCATGTTCATCAATTCATCATCAATATATTAATGTATTATAAAAATTAACATCCATCAATGCATACTAAACAATAATAAACACATCCACACAATACACAATACACAAATATTTACGTGGAAACCCAATGTGGGAGAAAACCACAGAATGATTTTATTATATGTCAAAGAATTACATTCAAGGAAGCACCAAATTCCAATTCTCCAGCTCAAACTAGAAGGAGGCTCCAACCCCCTATTTTCTCAGGCTCCAACTTGAAGGAAGATCCAACTCCCTAATTCTATGGTTCCAACTGTTAGCGTCAGAAGTCACTCCTGGATTGCTTGCAGGAGCAGAGCCCAATTCCCATTAATTTTATGTCACGATAAATTTTAATGGGTGATGGAATGGGTAGTAACTCGGGAAGATATCGCTCTAATTCATGGACTGGGTCTGGTATGTAAGGAACAAAGGAGGTCTTGATCTAACTTCAGTCAGTGAGTTGATTGTAAAATGGGCAGGTGGAATACTTAGTGAGAGGAGTGAGCGAACTACCTCAGGCAACAAGCCTTTCAACAGTTTGTAGAAGAAAGACTCTGAATGCAAGATCCTCTTGGTTCAGGGCTTTGGGAAACTGAAAAGGGGACTTGAATGGATCCTCCAATTCCAAGTCGTTCAGTGCTAAGAAAATCACAGAGACCGATTAGAAACAACGCAACTGTTATAGTGATCCAACCTACATCATCCTATAACAATCACAACTCGATTGGATCCTCCAATTCCAAGTTGTTCTAACACAGTGTAAACAAAGACGTGAAAGAAGCTGACATTCATAAGGCAAGAAGTCTCAAGAGTCCATACATAACCATAATAACAGTGCTTCATTAAAGTTTTAAAACTAGGAGCCTTGCTCATCCATATATAGATTACAAAATAAAAAGACTGAGTCTATATACTCAGCCAAATTCACCTCACAGAGGCATGTCCAGTCACCCAAGGCTTGGTTTCCCCTCATTCAAACTCATATTGATATATTTCTTCGAGCGCCACCTTAACTGTGCATGGCTCCTGTAAGGAAGGTAGCTGAGCCATTAAGTGTCGAGCTAGCGTGTACAAACTTTTCTGTCTATTCGAAGACTTCGGCATGGCTCCTTGGAAAAATCGGTACACAGGACCCCCTTCGAGCAGACCGCTTGCCAGATTGTCCATACCTCACACTTAATGAGTGAAAGGAGGCTTCAACCACCCACTCTTGACTTCATTAACTCCAAACGAGAAATATGATTGAGATCGAATCCAATGGTGCCTGGAGCTCACGATGATCCCCTCTGTAACTGAACTCGGTGCCTTTGGCCCCTCTTACACAACTCTTTTCGTTTCCCAAGTGACCACGGGCTGTGACCCTGTGCTTACTCTCAATGGTGCTTTTGGTGCTTGCAGATATGAGGGGGATGATCCTTGCTTCTTAAAATCACGATGAGTGCTATGTCGAGATGGCTTGATTGAGTGCCATGCGTCCTTCAAATCTGATGGTCCTAAACTCACCCGATGCTACCGTGGGCCCCAGGTCCAAGACACTCTCGTCACTTTGTGCATCAGGAATATGAGGGGGCTGCTCCTTGTGCTTTGAAACCGCGATAGGCGAAAAGGCGGGGAGCCTCATCGCGCGCCAAGTGTCCTCTTCAGATGGACGACTGAGACTACCCCTTGATACTGCGGGCCCAACTTTGGGCGCCATTGACACTTCGGGGTTTGGGGTTTTGAGATGTACATCGACAAAAAACCTCCACCCTTTGAACTCGTGACTGTCGAACAACCGGCGTGACCAGATCTCGTGCCACGCGTCCTTTGGGATGAACGACTGCCATCCATCTTGCACAAAATGTGGGCGCTATC
Source organism: Picea glauca (assembly GCA_000966675.3). Lineage (NCBI taxonomy): Eukaryota > Viridiplantae > Streptophyta > Pinopsida > Pinales > Pinaceae > Picea > Picea glauca. The sequence continues at coordinate 116,807 of JZKD02S0808042.1, read as the reverse complement.
CATTGCGCTATCCTCGACGCAATTTCTCTACCTGCGATTTCTCGCCAACCGTTGATCTGCTCATATGGATGGATCCAGACCGTTGATACTATAATTTTACCCGCTCGCTTGATTTTTAAGTCCGAAAAGGACTTCTTCTATGCACTGCGCTTGGGCGTTCCTTGTGCAACCTGTAGACCTGGATATCTGGATGCCGAAGACAAGTAATGTCGCTAACATTAGGCTCCATGGGGGATAGAGCTGTACCTTTGATGCTCTAAGGAATCATTTTGCAGTTCCAGTGCCTTGCTGTTAGGATATGGAGTCATTTATTAAGCCGAAAAATAAAATAAAAATAAACAAGGAACCAAAAGGACAATATTTACAAACCAAGGAGCCATCGAAGGCTCAGACAAAACATTTCTTTAGAAAATGCCCATTTATTGGGTTGTTGAAAACTTCTTCACCCTCCAAATCCTACAGTCGATATGTGTTATTCGAGAAAACCTCAGATATTTTGAAGGGTCCGATCCACAGGGCTTCAAATTTGCTGTGCTTTCCTTTATCCTACTTAGGAGCATCCCATTTCAGCACCATGTCTCCTGTCTGAAATTCTTCCTTCTTGGCCTTCTTATCAAAAACCTGCTTGATCCTTTGCTGATGGTCCTGAGTTCTGTCCATTGCCTTCTCCGTGGCCTGCTAGACCTCCACTAGCTGATGAATCCTTCTGATCATGTCATCAGGCTCCTCCTGATGATCTTGGAGGAATTTTGCTACAGGAATGGCTAAATGAGAAGGGAAGACAACCTCTGCTCCATAGACTAATTGGAAAGGAGAGATGTCGATGGATCTCTTCGGGGTCACTCGATCGACCCATAGAGAAAACTTTAATCTTGAATGCCAAGCCTTCTTGTTGTCTTCCAACAATCTTTTGATGATCCTTATCAGGATTTTGTTGGAAGATTCAGCTAAACCATTGCCCCGTGGATAATATGGGGTGGAGTGAATTAGTTTGATCCTGAACTGCTCACAAAACTTGGCTAATGGCTCAGACCTAAAAGCGGCGACGTTATCGATGACAATCTTACTTGGGCAGCCGAACCTTGTGATGAGGTCCTCCAGGAACCCAATGATTACCTTGTGGGAAGCACTCCTGGTAGGGATAGCTTCAATCCACTTGGTGAAGAAATCTGTAGTAGTCAGGATCCATCTATGCTTCCCACTGGAAGCAGAGTGAATTTATCCAATGAAATCTAGGCCCCACTGCTGGAAAGGTCCCGAAACAACCACTGGATTTAGCGGCAGGGACTTGAGCTGTTGCTTTCCTGCAAATCTTTGACATTGGATATAGGTCCTAACTCCTTTGTGGACATCAACGAATAAGGTGGGCCAGTAGTACCCGGCTTTGAGAATTTTGTGGGCTGTGGCCTTCCAAAAATGGTGCCCTCCACATAGGCCGCTGTGAAATTCAACCATGATCTTGTTGGCCTCTTGTGAATTCATGCATTTTAAAAGCACCCCCAGGGGGTCTTTCCAATACAAAATTTGATCGATAAGGCAGTATTTGATTGCCTTGAGCTTCAAAGCTCTTGCTTTGTTTCTTTGTAGGTTGTCTGGAGGCCGCAACTCTTGCATAAAGTATATGAAATCCTTATACCAAGGACATCGAGCTAACGGGGGCTCCTTTTGAGGGTCCATGTCAGACAACCGACTCTGCTGAATTCCTGAACGTTCGTTGATGAAACTTATCCCCAAATCTTGACAATTGGCTTCAGCCAACAGCTTAGCTAAACCTTTACCTTTGATCAATTTGGTAGGCTTTATTTCCAGGTCAAACTCGAGAATCTTGGCTATCCACTTACTCCTCCTCCTGTCTATGTTAGGTTGAATAAGAATGTCTTTAACAACAACTGAGGGGACATAGGCTATGATTTTTGACTGCAGTATATAGATTCTGAATGCCTTGAGGGCCTTTACTAGTGCGTAGGCTTGCTTCTCCATAGTGTCATACCTGACTTCGACATCCCTCAATGCTCGACTGAAATAGGTAATAGGCTGCTCTAGCTCATCCTTGTTTATCTGTAATAAAACAACGGCTACCGTGTCAGGTGAAGCAAAGGAAAAAATAAGGAAATCCTTTGAGTAATCGGGACTGATAAGCACGGGGGCTTCAGATAGGGCCTTCTTTATTTTCTCAAAGGAATTTCGCGATTCACAAGTCCACCTCACTTCATTTTCTTTCCTTAGCATGGTTGTTATAAATTTTACCTCCTCAGCAAAGTTAGGCACAAACCTCCTCAGAAAATTAATCTTACCAAGGAAGGATTGGACCTCCTTCTTCGACCTCGGGATTGATAAGGCTTGTATTGCTTCAACTCTGCTAGGGTCAATCCTGACTCCTTCCATTGATACTATGTGGCCTAGTAACTTTTCCTCCTGCATGGCGAACACAGATTTCTTGGGGTTTAATGAAATGCCAAAACTCCTGCATTTCAGGAAAACCTTCCTAAGATGACAAAGATGTTCTTTATCAGATCTTGAAAATACTGTGATGTCATCCAGATAGACGACCAAAAATTTATCCTTTTCCCCAATGAAATCTATGTCCATGGCATGTTGAAACGTTGCCCCTGCATTCATCAATCCAAAAGGCATCTTGGCATACATGAATGTGCCCCATGGAGTGGTAAATGTCGTCTTTTCCCTGTCCTCAGGTAGAATAGAGATCTGATTGTAGCCAGAGAAACCATCGATTATGGACATCCTGGATGCTCCTGTTACCCTCTGCAGAATATGTTCCATCTTTGGTAAGGGGTAGTTATCCTTTCGGGAGCTCCTGTTCAGGTTTCTGAAGTCTACACAGAGTCTGATTTCTCCATTATTTTTCCTTACTGGTACCAAGTTGGCAACCCACTCTAAATATCTCAGTGGTACAATGATTTGAGCTTGAAGTAGCTTCCTCACTTCCCTCTCCATGATAGGCAGCAACATAGGATTGATCTGTCTCAACTTCTTCCTGAATGGATTTACCTCCCCCTTTAATGGGATTTTATGCTCGATGAAAGAAGTGTTATATGTTTTGAGGTCTTCATAGGTCCAGGCGAAAACATCAACAAATTCCCTCAAGAGTCCAATGTATTCGGACCTCTGCTCCTTTTTTAGACTTCTTGACAATTTGAAAAACTTGGGCTCACTCTCAGTGCCAATGTTGCACTGAACAGTACCAACGTCATCCTCCAAGATTCCCCCCTTTAACGACACATCATTTCTATCAAAAAGCCTTTCCAAAGGAACCATCCCCCTTGGAATGTGGTTGCTGGGGAGCCGCACAATGTCATGCTTTGCTATTTTACTCAGCAACTTACCCCCATCAAGCCCTTCCTCAGAGACCGAATCTTGGTCGATATGCATCTCTGAGAATTCTTCGACAGTCTCCAAGAATTTCTTGATCTCGAGATCATCCTCGAATACCTTCCAATGTTTGACGTTGTCAGGTATGGAGGGCCTGTATTTTACTTCCACCTCATATTTGAATTTGGGTGGCAAGGGTACTTTGAAATTTCCTGCCGATGTAACCAAGGAATTTGCCACTGTGTTCTTCTCTCTTGGGACAAAAGAAATGTTGAAGGAATTTTATTATACATCTTATTAAAGATTTTGGAGAAGTTGGAGACGAACTCTCCTTCCATTTTCTTCAAAGACTTGATCTCTGTCATGTAATACATGAAGTCTTTCCTATCACCCCACTGCCTCAGGAAATCACTATCCATGGCTTCGATCCCAGCAACAGATCTGGGGGCCAATCCTCTAAACCATTTCCTGACCTCACCATCTAGGCTCTGGATGAAAACCCTCATCCAGACATCTTCATTTTCGATGTTCAAGTTGTCTGCATAAATGTAGAAAGCAACCAGATTCTCTTCAACAGTTACATCCCCTTCCCCGGTGAACTTGGGCATGTATTTCAAGTAATCTCCACCAGGGAGAGGATTCATAGGATGGGGTAAAACTAAGGGAGAATATCTGGCAGCGACTATGGCATCCATTCTATTCAGAGGGGGATTAGCACCAGCCATAGGAATATTAGGTGGAGGATAACTTGGAGGAGAAGGAGTTCACGAAGGGGCTACTGGGAATGAGTCTCGAAGTGGAGTGGGAAACAAGAGGGGATTTAAGGAGAAGGCTAACGAGCTCAAGTCAGCAGGTGCTCCTGTTTGCACAGGAGTAGTAACAGTAACAAGAGGTGGAGAAGTAAAGATAAGAGTGGGGAGATCTTCTGTAGTCCTAGGTCTACGCCAAGGTACAGCTTCAGAGGAGAGGGGAGTGACAAATATTTCTCCCTCTGATCCCAGACCAGGAGGGGAAAACTCAGCAGGAACACTCCCGAAATTCAGGAAACAGGAAACCTCCGAAAGGGGTCTATTAAGAAACTGAGGAGGAGAAAATGGAGTTCTTACAAAAGGAGATGGCGGGTTACCTAATTCAACAGTGGAAGCTTCTTCCTCAGAGGCTTTTCCTTTCCCAAGAACCACCTCTGGATCAGTTTCAGGTGTAGCTAGAGGCAGCTATGGATGAGACCGTGTGTGTCTTCCTCTGAAAGCCACAATTACCATGGCATGTTCGTCACAGTGGAGTCGTCACAATGGAGTCACCAGGTGCATCGTAGCAATCTTGAAAGGCTTTGATACCCGATGCACCTTCAGAATCAGAGGCTCAATGTCGTTCAATCCCAGGGAAAATTTTCAACTTCGTCCCCGACAACGACGCCAGAAATGTTAGTGTCAGAAGTCACTCCTAGATTGCTTGTAGGAGAGGAGCCCAACTCCCATTAGTTTTATGTCACGATAAATTTTAATGGGTGATCGAATGGGTAGTACCTCGGGAAGATATCACTCTAATTCAAGGACTGGGTCTGGTATGTAAGGAACAAAGGAGGTCTTGATCTAACTTCAGTCAGTGAGTTGATTGTAAAATGGGCAGGTGGAAGACTTAGTGAGAGGAGTGAGCGAACTACCTCAGGAAACATGCCTTTCAACAGTTTGTAGAAGAAAGACTCTGAATGCAAGATCCTCTTGGTTCAGGGCTTCAGGAAATTGAAAAGGGGACTTGACTGGATCCTCCAATTCCAAGTCGTTCAGTGCTAATAAAATCACAGAGACCGATTAGAAACAACACAACTGTTACAGTGATCCAACCTACATCATCCTATAACAGTCACAACTCAACTGGATCCTCCAATTCTGAGTTGTTCTAGCACAATGTAAACAAAGATGTGAAAGAAGCTGACATTCACAAGGCAAGAAGTCTCAAGAGTCCATACAAAACTAGAATAACAGTGCTTCATTAAAGTTTTACAACCGAGAGCCTTGCTCAACCATCGATAGATTACAAAATACAAAGACTGAGTCTATATACTTAGCCAAATTCACCTCACAGAGGCTTGTCCAGTCACCCAAGGCTTGGTGTCCCCTCAATCAAACTCGTACTGATATCTTTCTTCGAGCGCCACCTTAACTGCGCATGGCTCCTGTAAGGAAGGTAACTGAGCCATCAAGTTCCGAGCTAGCATGTACAAAATTTTCTGTCTATTTGAAGACTCTGGCATGGCTCCTTGAAAAAATCGGTACATAGGACCCCCTTCGAGCAGACCGCTTGCCAGATTCTCCATACCTCACACTTAATGAGCAAAAGGAGGCTTCAACCACTCGCTCTTGCCTTCATTAACTCCAAACAAGAAACAGGATTGAGATCGGATCCGATGGTGCTTGGAGCTCACGATGATCCCCTCTGTAACTGAACTTGGTGCGTTTGGCCCCTCTTACACAACTCTTTTCATTTCCCAAGTGACCACGGGCTGTGACCCTGTGCTTACTCTCAACGGTGCTTTCGACGCTCGCAGATATGAGGGGGTTGATCCTTGCTTCTTAAAATTGCGATGAGAGAAACGCCGAGATGGCTTGATTGAGTGCCACACATCCTTCAAATCTGATTGTCCTAAACTCACCCGACGCTACTGTGGGCCCCAGGTTCGGGACACTCTCGTCACTTTGCGCTTCGAAACCGCGATGGGTGAAAATTCAGGGAGCCTCATCGCGCGCTAGGTGTCCTCTTCAGATGGACGGTTGAGACTACCCCTTGATACTGTGGGATCGACTTTGGGCGCCATCGACACTTCGGGGTTCAGGGTTTCGAGATGTACATCGACATAAAACCTCCACCCTTTGAACTCGTGACTACCAAACAACCGACGTGACCAGATCTCGTGCCACGCATCCTTTGGGATGAACGACTGCCATCCATCTTGCACAAAATGTGGGCGCTATCCGTTGCACTATCCTCGACGCAATTTATCTACCTGCGATTTCTCGCCAATCATTGATCTGCTCATATGGATGGATCCGGACTGTTGATACTATAATTTTACCGGCTCGCTTGATTTTTAAGTCCGAAAAGGACTTCTTCTATGCGTTGCGTTTGGGCGCTCCTTGTGCAACTTGTAGACCTGGATATCCTGATGCCAAAGACAAGTAATGTCACTAAAACCAACCTAAAGGAGGCTACAACCCCCCTGGGTTCTCCAACTACAACCGGAAGGTGGCTACAACCACCTAATTCTTAGGCTCCAACCTGAAGGAAGCTCCAACTCCCTGATTCTTGGGAACCAACCAGAAGGAAGCTACAACCCCTTTTCCTTACCCCACCCAACCACACTGAAATATAAATGCCAAATGTAGATAACCTATCACTGTCACTAAATCAACCATTGCCACTTTCACTCTATCACTGTCAACCTGTACCAACACTCTGTCACACCGGGTACCAATAATATGTACCAACAACCTGTCACAACCTGTACCAACAACCTATATCAACAACCTATACAAATAACCTATCACAAAAACTTGTCCAAATAACCTATCACAACAACCTGTCTCATCAATTTCATCAACCAAATCAAATATACTCACCAAGATCAATCACCGAGACAACTATCAACCATATGTGCAATATCACCAAGATGTGCATCTACCAATACTACTCACAAACATCAACAAGATGTACCACAATCAATATGTGATTCTAAAAGTATACCAATACATATATGCCACATCATCCATAAACCATGTGCCAATAATACTACTAGCAAGTGGCTCTAACAATGTACCAAGCATGTATCAATCATGTATAAAAAA
>JZKD02S0808042.1:88356-107956 GCA_000966675.3 Picea glauca | reverse complement strand
TTTATATGAGATTTCCTTTGGTGGAGTATTAAAGTGGTGGAGGCACAACTGGAGGGACTTAGTTTCTTGGTTTTGATATGTGTCGTTATAGAAGTTTGTCACCTATATACTTCTCTTGATAATTTTAATAGAAATACTCTTTTCTCGTCCAATTGATATCTTGAAAATATTTGAATTATTATTCCATGGGCATATTTGTCATGTATGTTAATGGATTATGCAAATCTATATTCTAACACTATATATTGTCACCATATGCTTCTGTATCTTGGTTGTTGAGGACAAATTCCAAGTATAAATATCTAAGTTGCGTGCTCAACAATGGTCTTCATCAAACATACAAACGAGGTAGGTTCTTGGCCTTGTCTTGATAGCATTTAATTTATATAGAATATTTTGGATTAGAGTTGATTTCTGCATGTCATTCCGTCTGTTGTGGTTTACCCCATGCCATAGAGAGATTTTCCTCGTAACAACAATCTAAACCAATTGTCCAACAATATCCCCCTTTGGCATTGATGGAAACACTTATTCATGACAATACGCAAAATCATCCTCCCTGTGATCATCGCTCCTCATCAATATTTCTATCTCTCCCCCTTTGACATCAATGGAAAGGATATCTCCCTTTGGGGCTGATCCCCCATACTGAAATCTCCTTGGGGATACTCCCCCTGTCTGCACTATCCTTTGGGCTACTCCCCTTGTATTCATGTCTCTGATTACTCTCTCTCTCCCTTTGACAAAGGATTAACTCCCCATGTTGATCTGACATTATACCTTCTCTAACCAATCCTAGTTAAAATAATAACTCCCTCTATGGGTGTGTCTCCCTATCTGTATGCTACTGATCTTCCTTCTTGGATCTCTCTCTCTCTCTGATGAATTCTATGCATGTTGTTGTGTATATCAATGTAGGTCTTCCTATACCTTATTCCTTTTGGAGTTATTGTCCATTGGTGCTTCCTCGTGTAATCAACTGACATATGTAAAAATAATTCAAGATTAAGCATTCAAAGTTTATTCAAATATTCCTTTATCATAATTATCCAAATTTCTCTAAACCAATCTCTAAATCAATCTTTGAACCACTCTCTAAACCAATCTATGAATCCATCTCTATCCATACTGTTTAAGACTATGCTACTCAATTGTCCACAATGTTGACCTATATGTCATAGTACTATCATGAAGTCTTCATTGCTACAACTGATCATCAAATGTGAAATGTGCCCACTGGTCTTCTCAATCTGTAAACCAAACTTTGCATATCTGGAACAATATCATTTTTCTTAGATTATGGTTGACCATGATTCCTTCCTTTGAGTACTTCTGCATAACTCTTTCTCTTTTCTTCATAATTCTTTTCTGGAAACCTGAAATGCTTCTCTTAATTCTCTACTATTCATGTGGATGTTTTTGTCTCTTCAATGTTCTTACTGAGATTGATGACTTTGACTCTTAGTGTGACAACTTCTTCTTCAAGTTTCTCAACCTCTTCTTCTTTCTTTATCATTTGAGACTTCATGACTTCTTTAGTTTTCTTTGCTTCTTCAAGTTGGATATTCAAGGTGATTATCTCTGCGTCAAGTTTTTTTTTTTTTTTGACTGAATTCTGCTTCAAGCTAATTTAAATCCTCAGTTCTTTCCTTGAGACAATCTGTCAATATCTTCTCTCTCTTTTCAGTTTCTTCCTTCTGTGATGTTATTTTGGCTTCCAAACACTGCTTCTGACTCTTGAATGTTTCTTGGATTTCTTTGGCTTCTTTCAACTGATCATGTAGACCTGTAATAATATGATGTACTTCTTCCACAATTTGAGGAATTTTCTTTAACTTAATAAATTCTTCCTTGAGGAGGTGGTTTTCCTTCTTTTCTTTTCTTAATTGAGTGAAATCATAGTTAAATTATGCCTCAATATCCACTTCACTCTCTTCTTCTTCTGAGTCTGTCTGACATGATGAACATATTTCTTCTTGTTATGTACCTGCATCTTCTTTGGCATTCTATGACTCTATGATGGGAGAAAAATAGATATTATGTAGCTTATCCCAAAGTTCTTTAGATGATGAACATTGTCCCACTTTGTCCTTTACTGAATCAGGTAATCCTTCCAAGATAAAATCCAATGTTATTTTGTTGTTCCTTTTCAATTCCTTCTTGGCTGCAATTTTTGGTTTCTTTGTAGCATTGTATCTTGTAACAATTGAGTGCAAAACATCATACCCATGTTCATGTAAAAATGTTTTCATTCTTTTTCTCCACATCTCATACTTCAGACCATTCTGACCATCAAACTGTGGTATTCCATTTCTATACAATTTGTTTCTCTCCATGATATTCCTTCCAGTGGTTAAAGTATTTTCTTGAAGGAACTGCTCAGATACTAATTGTTGGATTACTGAGACATGGGGTGAATAAATAATGAACAATTTATACCACTTTTAACCACATTTTATATTCCTTTAACTTATTAAACCATGTTCATCAATGCATCATCAATATATTAATGTATCATAAACATTAACATCCATCAGTGCATAATAAACAATAATAAACACATCCACACAATACACAATACACCAATATTTACGTGGAAACCCAATGCGGGAGAAAACCACAGAATGATTTTATTATATGCCAAAGAATTACATTCAAGGAAGAACCAACTTCCAATTCTCCAACTCCAATTGGAAGGAGGCTCCAACCCCGTATTTTTTCAGGCCTCAACTTGAAAGAATTTCCAACTTACTAATTCTGTGGCTCCAACCAGAAGGAGGCTACAACCCCCTTGGTTCTCCGGCTACAACCCCTTTGGTTCTCTGGATACAACCAGAAGGTGGCTACGACAACCTAGTTTTCATGATCCAACCTGAAGGAAGCTCCAACTCCCTGATTCTACAGAACCAACCGGAAGGAGACTACAACCCACTTTCCTTGCCCCATCCATCCACCTTGAAATATAAATTCCAAATGTAGAAAACCTGTCTTTGTCACTAAATCAACCACTACCACTATCACTCTATCACTGTAAACCTGTACCAACACTTTGTCACAAATTGTACCAAAAACCTTTCACAACCTGTTGTAACATCCAAATTTCACTGAACACATTTTCATAATACTAATTATTCTTTGAGGACACTTGCATGCAAGTGATCCAGCTAAACATGGTAAATTATGATTATCTAATTTGGTTTATGAGTTTATGCTATGTTTGAGTATTGAAATTTTTATATGTCATTAATATTGATGTATAACATTGACAGGTATTATGATGAGGTTTCCTGAGTGTGCAGGAATGTGACATGATGAGGATGTTGATAACATCGACAAAATTCCTTGGAATCCAGATTGAGTCAGGGAGTAGAATATTGACTTTGATTCGGAGTACTTGTTTTTATTATAGATGTATTATGATGATTTAAGTTATAGATTTCACGAATAAGAGTTATTAATATTATCTTTTTTAGTGAATGCAAACATGGTGACGCTTTCTAATCCGACTCATATGGAGTAAAGGGGTCATACATAGATATCAAATAGATCAGGGAGAGGTGTGGCATCATCCCTGACACAACCTAAGAGCACTCCCTCCATGACCTGAACTGAAGGTTAATGACTAAATTTTTCTCGATAGGTTCACGATGTCGTGAGGGAAAACTAAGACAATCATTCACGAGTATTTCTGAGGGGCGCGCAATAAGGCAGATTCCTTATTCCTCAATAATCCCTTATTCTCACACAAGGTCGACAAGTGGAGTATTGAATCCAAGCATCTGAAAACTTACAAACTAATTCAAACAGCGAGTGGCACCCATGGAGCACGTAGGTGCATCTTGAAGGGAAAGTCACATGAATAAATTAATGAGTTAATAAAAAATTAGAAGACCTTAGAGAATAAACCAAATACTTAGAACTGATAGAAAAGAAAATATAAATTTATACAAATTTATAAACTGGAAACATAATAAAATATAAGTCTAATTGTTATGCCTAAATAAATTCCATAGAAATAGATCTAAGGGACAATAGACTAAGTAAAATCTAGAAAGAGGAAGTTTAAATTTAAGACATGTGCACAATGTGTGCATGAAATTAATAAAAAAAAATTATTTCATGGGAGAATGGGTTGCGAACATAGAGTTAGAATCCTAAGTGAAACTAGACTCTAAATCCTAACTAAGAGAAGATTCCTAATTGTTGATGATTGCAGCGTCGTGATACATCCTCCAAGATACATTCTCCTCTAAGACTGAGTTGAGTCAACCTGAGAGGGAGCCCAATGTTGGGCATACCCATGTGATGGGGCATCATTATCCTCTATGTGAGAGTTGAGTCGTCCCCCAAGTGGTTGGGGTATCATTCTCCTCTGGAGAGTTGAGTCATCCACCAATGGTTGGGTGTGCCCATGTGATGGGTGTATCATTCTCCTCTATGTGAGAGTTGAGACAATGTGGTACTTCAAATGATTCTGTTGAGTATGGAATCCCTGTGGCTGAGCACATGTGGACATGTCCCTAGTGGCTGAGCACTAGTGGACACGTGGATCCCTTGATATATTGTCTAAGAATGATATTTATGTGTAACCCTAATTATGTTGTAAAGGGTATAGGTCAACCCCACCATGTAAAGATAATTAATATTGTAATTATTAATTATATTTATTATATTGTTAGGTTGTATAGGTTAGCCCTATTGTGCCAATAGACACATCATTTGATGTGATAAGTTTTGTATAAATAAAGGTGAATCCCCATTGAGGATTACACACTTATCATTGTGTCATCTCATGATTTTAGAAGTTGAGTTTTGAAATTATGAGAACTGCAACACCCTTTTGTGTGCTAGGTTTGGTGGTGGATGGGGGATCTTCTCTTGAGAATATAGAAAAGTATTGCTGGGTTTTCTTCCCTTGTGTACAAGGGTTTCCCAGGATATTTCTTGTGTTCTTGTGCATGGTTATTCTTCTTGTGATCTTGTTTTACTACAGTTGTATCTTGTATTGTTTCTGCAATCATTGGTTATGGTTGTAGCTCATGCTAAATAGTAATAAAATAAAAAAACATCATCTTACCATAAAAGTCAACATGGTATCAGAGAAGACCTGAAGAAGAATTTTTCACATCAAATGAAGGAAGGCCATGGGAAGGAAAGAGGTTGAAACCTTCATTAAATTTTTGAAGTGGATAAATGGAGGAATAAGAGGTACCTTGATGGAATATGCCAAGTAAGGCCGAAGGCCTGTCTCACCCCTTGAACAACAACCAAGGAGTGTGGAAGAGGAGGCTGAAGCCTAAGATAAGGGCTGACTGCTAGAATAGGTTATCTACAGGATTGAGGAGCAATCCTACCCTAAGCTGTATGAAAATTTGTGGCAGTCGCAGCAAGGAACCATGCCTGGCAGCTGAGGAAGAGGACTCATATTGTTGGTAAGATAAGGCCACATGCCTGTGGAGCATTTCCATAGCAGCTATAGGTATCTAGCTACAATTTGAAGGCTGGAAAATGGTAGAAACAACAAGGTTAAGGGATCGACCTGCTGAGAGAAGGCTGTCGCAGCCTAGAAGAAGCCCTAAAACTGTAGACTTAAAATAAATATGAAACCCCTATAGGGCTGCCACAACCATAAGGAGACCAAACATCAAACTACAATCCATTTTATTTGTGGGAAAATCCAGGGTCTGTTTCACTTGGATTTGATCTTGCATCTTTGAAGCTCATTTGTTTTTGTAATTTCATTTTGTAGGCGAGACTAGCAAATAACCAATATACATTGAAAGAAAGAAGCCTGTTGGGTATGAAACTCATTTCACCATAATGTTGCACCCATAAAAGCAAGGTGCATTATACATCCCGCATGGGGGTGGGTTTGATCCATCCAATATATGTGTGTGAAAAATCATTCATTGTGTGCACATGGTGCATTAAATATAGAGAATGCATTGGGTCAAAGTATCTTCAGTTCAAAAAAATGGTCAAAGTATCAAATATTGGAACTTGAGATATGCAACCTCTAGTTTTGCAATCCCAAGGAGAATATAGGTAGTAGTTTTCTAAATAGTGTTGGGGTTTGTTACAGGCACCCTAGCAACAGAGTTTAGGGCTGTTATTAGGGATATACCATCCAGTATAAACAATAGACCCTTAGGGGATGCAACAACAAAATTTTAGGGGCAGATTTGGACAACCCTTGAAGAGTTGTTACAACAAACTTTTGGGACACTTCTGGAAAAATGTCAAGGCAGATTCTGAGGGATGTTCTGAAGGACTAGAATAAATGACTAGTGGTATGTAACAACAGAACTCTGGAGCAGACTTTGGACAACTTCTCAGGCTGTTATAGTCAACATAGTAACACCAATTTTTTTTCCGGCTAATCATGTGTGCCAACAGTGAGGTAAAGAGGGAAAAGTCAAGCCTGACTCTTCTGTGGAGCAGCCGTGGACTATTGCTATGAAAAAATTGTGTTAAAGGTTTTGTGAGGTATGGTACTTGGTTAATAAAGGAAGATTGAAGACTTGAAGGGAACATTTGTATCCTATCTTGATGAAATTGAATATGGACTTCGAAAGAAATACTTCTTCCAAAACATTCTGAGGATCTACTTCATGAAGACCTAGGTTGAATTATTCCACAAGTTCCAAGAGCTCAAGTCTCTACCAGAAAAATTGTCAAAGAAAAGGATCATTTGATTTCTGTAAGAGTATCTTTGTACTATAGTTATTGTTCATACCTCATGACGTGGACCATTATCCTTCGTGCGAGAGTCCAAATTTTTGTTTGGTTGTTATCCCTACGGGAGGCCAGATTTCTTATTTCATTGTTGAAGGGATATTATCCCTGGTATGGGAGCCCGTTTGTGTTGGTTGGTTATTATCCTAGTACAAGAGGCCATTTTGATTGTTATCCCTACAAGAGGTCATATTGGTTATTATCCTAGTACGCGAGGCCAACAAAGTTCTGTAGAATCATTAGAGGACTTGAGAAGACATGGGATGTCTCCAAGATAACAACACCGAAATAGGAAGATGTCTATCCCTCAGAATTCAAAGGGAGTCACTTGACTTAGAGGGATTCAAACTATCTGAGAAGAAGGAGGAGGCAATACCTTCTCCCCCTTCATAAGTTTAGAGGGAGACAACCATTGATTCAGTTGCTCCAGTTGATGTCCCAAGAGACATTGCAGTATGCAATAAAAGGCCTGCCTAGGCTCGACAAACTCTGCAGGAGGCAAAGGGACATGAAACTCCTTCAGACACATTCTGAGAGATAAAGAAACCAAAGATATTTTCGAGCTACATTTTAGCTATGAGCCACATCATTGATACTAAGCCTTCCTGTCATGGAGAAGAAGCAAGTAAGCAAGTATGGTAAGATACCATGACATAAGAGTATCAATCCATCATGAAGAATGATGTGTGGGATATCGTTCCAAGACCACAAGGGAATTTTATAGTGACTTCCAAGTGGATCTATAAGATCAATCATGCAACTGATGGAAGTGTCTAGAAATAAAAAGAAATATTTGTATCTAGAGGACTCTCATAGGTGAAGGGAATTGATTATAAGGAGAAATTCTCTCGTTTAGCCCGATACACTTCCATCCGTACTATAATTACACTAGTTTCATCTATGGGTTGGAAACTACATCAAATGGATGTAAAGACAACCTTTCTCAATGGTGAGATTGAGGAAGAAGTTTACATCGAGCAACCCGATGGATTCGTGATACATGACTGAGATAGACTCACTGGATAGCAGCAAAGCATGTATTGAGATATATACAAGGAACAATTGGATATGGCCCGAGATATGCCTCTAGTGTAGACATGAGATTGCAGGGATATGCCGATGCATATTGGGAAGGGAGTGGAGTGGACCGAAATATCACATTCGATTGTTGTTTTGCCTTGGGGCCTGCCATGGTTTCCTGGTGCAACAAGAAATAGATCTCTGTGGCTTTGAGTACCACAGAAGTAGAGTATATAGCATTAAGTGTGGTAGTCCATGAAGTAGTGTGGATTCACAAGCTCCTTGCAGACTTATTTGATCATGAGATGGATTCTACCATTATTTTTTGTGAAAACCAAAGTTGTTTGAAGCTCTCTGAGAATCCTGTGTTTCACGATAAATCGAAACACATTGATATAAATTATCATTATATCAGAGACATGATGTAAAGGAAAGAAGTACACGTGAAATACCTTCCACCACATGAGCATATTTCATATATATTCACCAAACTGCTTGCCAAGATGAAGTTCAAGTACTTCTGTGAGAGACTTGGCCTAGTGGAGAATGCCTCCCTAGATGAGAGGGAGTGTTGATGATTGCAGCATCATGAGGCATCCTCCAAGATACGTTCTCCTCTAAGACTGAGTTGATTCGACCTGAGAGGGAGCCCAATGTTGGGCATACCCACGTGATGGGGCATCGTTCTCCTTTGTGTGAGAGTTGAGTCATCCCCCAAAGTTTTTGGGGCTTTGTTCTCCTCTGGAGAGTTGAGTTGTCCCCCAATGGTTGGGTGTGCCCATGTGATGGGTGTATTGTTCTCCTCTGTGTGAGAGTTGAGATGATATGGTACTCCAGATGATTCTGTTGAGTATGATGTCCCTGTGGCTGAGCATAGGTGGATGTGTCCCTAGTGGCTAAGCACTAGTGGACGTGTGTATCCCTTGCTATATTGTCTAAGACTAATATTTACCTATAACCCTAATTATGTTGTAAATGGTACAGGTCGGCCCCACCATGTAAAGATAATTAATATTGCAATTATTAATTATATTTACTATATTGTTAAGTTGTATAGGTTGGCCCTTATATTGTGCCAATAGACACATCATTTGATGTGATAAGTTTTGTATAAATAAAGGTGAATCTCCATTGAGGATTACACACTTATCATTGTGTCATCTCATGATTTCATAAGTTGATTTATGAAATTATGAGAACTGCAACACCCTTTTGTGTGCTAGGTTTGGTGGTGGATGGGGGATCTTCTCTTGAGAAGATAGCAAAGGATTGTTGGGTTTTCTTCCCTTGTATAGAAGGATTTCCCAGGATATTTCTTTTGTTTTTGTGCATGGTTATTCTTATCGTGATCTTGGTTTACTGTAGTTGTAGCTTGTATTGTTGCTGCAGTCATTGGTTGTGGTTGTAGATTATGCTAAATAGTAATAAAATAAAAATGCATCAGCTTACCATAAAACTCAACACTAATCAAACTCCAATCGTAAATTTTTTAGGAGACACAATAAAAGATAAATTGGGGAACTAAGGGACAACTAGGAGAAAATCTAGGAACTAATTGTGGAGGTGAGGAAAAGTTCAAGATTTATTTAATTAGAAAGAAATAAACATGCGCATCTTGGGGGGTAAGTGTGACTTGTGTTGGAGGTGAATAATCTCAAATTCAATTATTAAAAATAATTTAATTGTGCATGAATTGACAAGTCTCAACACAATTTATTTTATAAAAATAAGGAATGGTAAGGAGGAAAGCACCCAATTGTTGGATGACTAAAATGTTGTCAAATTTTCCTTTGACTAGTTTTCGTGTATGAGTTGGGATGCAAGTTTTTCATAGGAGGTTGAAGCCTCTCCTTGCGAGGGAAATCTTGAGCTAGATATTGATCTAAAATTTTGTGTGTGACCCCTTTTTGGCTCGGTAGGCTATGGGGAAGAAGAAAACCCCTAGCGTTGGATGGGAGGTACCGATGAAGTCATTGGAGTAGCAGGAGAAAATAAAGGACGTTGTGCAAGCTTCTAGGTTAAGGATTGTCTTCATACATCAAAAATCTTTTTGTCATGATATTTCATTGTTTAGTTAAATTTCGTGTAATAGAATGTAATTTTGTATACTAAAAATGCATGGAAGTATGCATTGATTGTTGGTTGTTGAAGTAACGATTTTGTTATTTGTATATAAATAATTCCATTTTATTTTTGACGAGTGTAACATATTAAGAAAATTGTAATTGATGGATAAATTCTTGTATTTTTTTTAAACCATTTATATACATATATAGTACATAATTATTTTAGAATTTCCAATAAATAAATGATTAGAATGTAAAGGTCCCTTAGTTGTTGAATGAGATTCTTGGTTTTCACACATAACTATTGATATAATTGGAAAATATCTCACATGACAGTCACAGGGTATGAGTAAATCTTAGAATGTGTATGCACTCTTGGAAACAATTATCAAACCCTGGCAGAAATTTTTTGTGGTGGTCAAATTGTGATTTAACGGATTCTTCTATGCTCCATTAGAAATCGTTAATCTTTTACGCATGTACCTTTCTCGAGGGAATACATATCATTTGCACCAGATAATAAAGTTTAGTCATTATGTTGATCAATTCGGGAATGAGTTTCTTGATTTCTTTGGTTTTCGCCTTTCTTTAGTTATTGTTGTCGCTTTTCATAATTACCTTCCTCTGGTTTTGATTTTGTTTTTAGAAATCAGACTGGAGGGGTAGATCTGATCTCGTTGAAGTTCTTAGCGATGCGACCAAGGTTTTGATGAGAAAATATTGAAGTAATTTCCTGTCAGGCAAAGCATCAATACATGCTTTAGTAGTAAATCAACTACATCAAGATTAGATCATTAAATGTGCTCATGGTACCTTAATCTAGAGCTGTCAAGTTATCTTAAATTATTTTTTACCCTTTTTGTTTATTAGTACCATCTTTGATCTTCTAGCAATTCCCTATGTGCTTGTTGTAACAAAATTAAATGCCAGTAACTTTTCAGTGAAAACCTGCCATATTTACAGCGTATAAACCATTCCTCATATCGATTCTTACACCTATGAATGATGGATTAATCCTCATTATCTTTTGTCATCGATTCCCTTTTCTTTCAATACAGACGCTGCAAGATCAACACGATGACTTGTAGGAGGCTTGGAATAAAATTTGAGGAGCATCAATAGCTAAATAGAACTGCTACCTAGAACACATATGGTCATTAAAAGTTTTGTGTGCGTTTGTTGTTCATATTGTCAATAAACAATGTTTTCCATCATTCATCATGTTATCACCATTAAAAATTTGTGTGAAATCGAGATTTCTGGACTCAGTGAGACACCCTATTAATTTGGAGGCTTGAAAAATTAGGGGAAAGGGATAAATTTAGAAGGAAAAGGATAAAATAGCAGGGGCGCTAAGGTGATGTGACTCGATACGTCGCATATCGTATCTCCCCAGATCGACGGTCGAGGATCATTTCTGGGGGAGAAGTTGCGCGGAGGATAATTTCAGAAAGCGGGTCAAAATCTAAACCGTGGTTTTCGATTAGGACCACGTGGTGCCACCAGGTGCATTTCAGAGTGAAAAGTGGGTTTCCCCAAACCACTCCCTCACTCCCTCGAAATGGGAAAAGTATAAAAGGGTATTTATTTGGTTATTTTATTATTTTTCGAACACTGGACCATTTGAAAGTTGGCACGACCTCCTTCATTCGACTGCTGCTCAGCAGTACACCATTGTAGGAAATTTCCACTCATTTCCAAGTATTTTTCTTCGTCTCCATGGACCCTATCATCACTTCTGTAACAGAGAAATACCTTGTGTTGAATGAAGAAGCCCTAATTGACCAAGATTCAGACATTTTCGACACTGAAATCACTATTTCTCCCATCTCTGTGTCCAGAAGCAATTTTTCCAATAATGTAGCAAGGCGTATAGCATTCCTTGAAGCACTCTAGTCCACCATAGTACCTTATGTAGTAGAAGTCACTTTCCCTTTTCTCAAATTCATAGGTTGGTGCGTAGAGCAGTATTCACATGAAACAATGGTCATCATGAATAAACAAGGATCTGAGGTCATGTGTAGGGAAGAGAGTATGTCAATTCAAGATTCCCTAGGTATACCAGATTCTTTCCACACAATGTATGAACCATTCAATGAAGAAAAACTAATTAGGGTATACAGAGAGTGTCCGTCAGAGGTCCGAGATTTGTTTTTACAGACAATTGTCAAACTAGAACAATTTTTAGAGAGTCTGTCTTTGCCAATGAATGTGAGTGTCATGGTTATTGAAGTACAATGGATGTGTTCCTTGCTAAGTCAAATTTTAGGCCGAGATAATGAAAAACATGTGGTTGAGGTCATGTTGGGTTTCCTGTTGAAATGTTTTGAGACAGAGTCTAGTCTGTCAGTCCGTATCAGTTTCGATCAAATCATAGATGATAATATCCATAAACAGCTAGTGAATTTTTCCTCTATAAGGAATTTTACATATTACACCTACTTGTTGAAGATTTTTCTGGAAACCCATAAGAGAGAAATTCCTGAAGAAACATTCATATCAACTCAATGTAAGAGGATTACATTTCTCATATTCATCAACAAAGTTATGTCTAGAGTTTACAGTTTGATTTTCAACACCAACCTACCTAGATTTTTGGATGACATGAGGAACTATCTACAACCAAATCAAGAAAAAAAAGTTGGGCACTGGATACTGTTCATGCATTCAACAATAATCTGGGTTTATGGTTTTCATGAAGCCCCCTATCTATTGTCTATTTTTATGACCCCCAGAGTCTTTTCCCTTGAATTCATCAGGTAAAGAATTATATCTGAGACACAAGATTTCCTAAAGATGCGCAAAGCCTCCAACCTCAAGTTCCCTTTTATCATTGGCCCTTTCATTGTCAAAGGAATATCTTTTTTTATCTCATATTCAAGAAAATCTCAAAGAGTTTGGTTTTGCACAACTATAGGGAAGGATATATGATCCGCACCAAACCATATCCAAGAGAAGGTTGATGAAAAAACAGTTCCCTTATGAGCATGAACATGTTGAGGGTTTTGATAAATTGGAAAAGATAGAAGTTTGTGCTGACATGGAAGCAATCCTACAACCAACTCAAACAAATCAAGTGGAGGAAACCTTGCAACAAATTCAAACACAACAAGCTCCTCATAAATTGATATTCAAATTCCCCAAGGTGAGTGTTTACAATTGTCAGCAAGAGAAGCAGTTTAGAGGCCATGTGAACTAGTTATCAACAAACTGCTCATAAGAAGATGAATATTTCACAGTTTCCACAGATAGTGGATTTAGAGGAGGATGAGTCTAAAGAACAAGTAAATCTAGATATGGTGGAAAGTTTCACTAGCATTGAGGAGGTTGAGAAGGAAAGAAAACTCCAAAGTGAAGGCATATCAAGAACCTTTAGCAACAAAAAACACATATTTGACAAAAAATATGGGGCAGCTTATAAATCTAAAGAAGAATTGGAAAAACAGTATGCTGAGAAAGGAAAAATGGTTCTAGGTGAGATGAGGGATTTAGTCTCTGAAGTGGAAAAGATTTCTCAGCACAAATCTTCTTTGTTCATAGTAAGAGATGTTGAGAAAAGGACCTTTAATATTGTAGTTGCATATGGAGACAAGGTATCTGAGATAAGGATAAGGTATGAAAACATCAGTGCTTCAGACAAGGTCAAGTTTCATAAGAACACCAGTGATATGTTGTGTTCTGATTACCTGAGTCTAAGCTTGAAGAATTCAAAGATGTCATCCTATGAAATGAAATTTGAAGGGAAGTTGAGGTAAGAAAAGGCATCCAACAGAGCTTGGAAGACTCAATTCAAGAGGCTATAATCTTAAGGCCCTCAAGGGGTGAAATCCTCATTGGATGAAAAGGAAAAATTAATTCAAAACTTGAAGAATAAGTTGAAAATGTCTACCACAGAGCATCCACAAACAACAAAATTGGTTGCACTGGAACAGGAAAAAGAAGCATTTCGAGAAGAGGCATTGGACTAGAAAGATAAGGTGTTGTAGCTAGAGCAAGAAAAGATAAAATGGTCACAAGAGAAAACAAAATTGTTGAACAGGGTTATAGTTGTACCTCCCACTATAGAAGCTGGGCCAAACACTGAAGGACTTGTCCAGGATATGACACAAGTTAGCCTAAAAGAAGGGGAAATCAAAGGGATAAAAGGGAGCATAGAAAATTTTAAACAAGAAGTGCAAGAAAAGGATGAAAGAATGGATAAATTTCAAAAGGAGAATCAAGCCTTGCAATAAAAGACAGACAAGCTGAAAATAAGATTAAGAGGCAAAGGACTGTTGCAGGGAGCTAAGCATATCATCTGGGATTCTATAGCTACTGAAGCTGCCAATTTCAGGGTGTATTTAAACTTCATTAATGATAAAGACAACATAGCCACCACAACCATAAGCAGATGCACTGTTGTGAATGAGACTTTGTCAAAGAAGCCATCAGAGTGGGCACAAAATGCCATAAATATACTTAAATCCATTCCTACTGCAGAAATTCAGACCATTGGAGTTAAATATAGAACTACATGGATCATCTAGGCCACGAGGGTTATTGCTAAACATAACCTACTGAAATCAGTCCAAACTAAGGCAACACAGATGGAGCAAAGTGTGCAAGAGTTCAAGGATCTACTTGAGGATTTTTTTTATTAAAGGCCTCTATTTTGGGATGGCAAAGGGAAATTATATGATTAGGAAGAATACAATGCTCGCCTCACTCAGTGCAGAATGGATCACTCCAAGTTTCAAACACTGGAGGAAAACTTGAAAGGAGCAACCATGGTTGAACATCTGATTACAGATTTTGAGATTCTGAATCAGTTTAAAACAATAAAAGTTGGACTACCAGTCATGTCATATGCTTCCTGCATTGACCTAGAGATCTTGATCAAAGAAATGATAGATTATGACATACCTTTTGACTTGCAATGGAAGGAGATAGTATGGCTGGGTAAGACAAAGTGAAACTTTCCAGGGTCCATTCGATGATGTCCAGGTGTCACAGAAAATGGAAAACCACATAGAGGACCAGAGCGAAACAAGTGGTAGAGAAAGAAATTGAAGTGTCAAAGGAGTCAAAATACGAATTACCAAACATTTTCTTGCTCATTATTGTAATTGGTTTCAAACCGAGACTGTCATTTTGTAATTATTGTAATAAGTTACATAAACTAAAACATTTTTTTTTTTATCATTGTAATCAGTTTCAAACTGAAGGAGCTCGACTTGTATAAATATTAGGAGATCCAAATGAATTAGTGTTGACAAAAGTGCAAGGGCACGATTGTAGCTATTTTGGAACTTGAATGTAATTTTCTGAAGCTGAATTGAATACACATGCAGAAGTCTTGAAGTTTCCATGAAAAGATTCTAATGGGGGTGATCTGAGTTTTGTCTCCTCTCTTTGTATGTGTTTCATGTATTTCTGATTCCATATTCACTGTCTTTTGTTTAAATTGGATAGTCAAAGGCCCATAATTCATCTTGTGATGCTCTCGGTTGAAGCAATTTAAACTGTGTTAAGTTATTCTTAACTAATTTAGAATTCATTTATTTAATTCTCTAATGCAGTTATATGTTTTCTTTTCTTCCTACACTCTGCAAATTACAAATTATAACTCAGATTTATCGCCTCATTTAGCCTTTTTCCTCTAGATATTTCTATCAACCAGTCATTTCTTCCATTTGTTTTCAGAAGTTTGACTCCATAGCCCTAAGTGTCCCTCCCCTTCCTTGCCAGAAAAATTATAAAAACCCCCCAAAACAACAAAACCTAGCCACTAAATTGTTAAAGAAAAATCATTATTAAAGACCAAGTGACAGGAGAGAGCCCTCTCTGAGCTGAGTAGGCCAGTACCCAACTCTAAAGTTGGTTTGTAGGTTACCTCTATCATTCAAACAAATTTATAGAGCACTAACATTCTAGCGTCGTTGTCAAGGAATCAAAAGTGAAATCTTCTCTGGGAAAAGAAGGACTTAAATATTTAGACTGGATTCCTGAGGGTGACAGTGAATCAAACACCTTATTGGCTAAAACTAAATCTACCCTGGTAACTCCATTATCAAGAGATCAGTAGCATAAAGTAGTTTGAGATAGAAATCATGGCTCCCAAGAGAATTCATACCAGGAGAAACTGAGACCCAGAAGCAATAATCCTTGTGTTTGACCCTGAGAAAATTGTACACAAAAGAAAATAAAATCCAATAAGCCTAGTTGTGTATCTATATATATATCTATCCTTGCCCAAATATGGAGTGATAAGCATTGAAGACCTTAATTTTGATTCTAAATTTGAGCAAACTCTGTTTAGAACTAAATCTAAGTCTTGTTTGAATGAGATCATCTTTGATGAGAAGAGGTTCCAAGATTTAATTGTAGCTACCTCTACTAAACCTATTTTGATTCATAACCAACAACCACTTGAAGTTCTTACTATAGCCATAACAGCTAGGTTTTCCCCTCTTGTTCTACCTGCTCAGTTACATGATTTTCCCTGGGAATATAATCAGAGGATTAAGTTGTATGATGTTGAAGGCAATGTGTCAGCCCAAAAACACTTAGACTGGTTCAATGATTTTGTAGAACTAGAAGAAGTATATTTTTAAGATGCAAAAATGAGGTTGTTTGCACAAAGTCTTGTAGGAGAAGTCAGGAAATGGTTCAAAGATCTCCCAACGTCAAGTATCCAAAATTTTGAAGCCTTTGAAACAAGTTTTCTTGCAAGGTGGGGTGACAAGAAAAACCCCCTTCAGTTATTAACCCAATACAACAACATGAGAAGGTCACCTGATGAAACAATCCAAGAGTTTTCAGCTAGATTTATCAAAGTTTACAACTCAATCCCTAAAGAAGTAAAACCTCCTCCCAAGGCTGCTCAACTTAGATATGTTGATTCCTTTGAAAGTGATTTTTCTTTGTTGTTAAGGGAAAGAATATCCACTTCACTAGATGATATGATGATCGATGTAATATAAGTTGAAGTAAATCTAATGGCTTCAGGAAAGATCAAATATAATTCTGACAGAGACATAAACAAGGTTCAAGATAAGGCACAACATTCAACCTCACAGTCATCAGAAGAGAGGTTTGAACTGATTATGAAGACCGTGGAGAAACTCATGGAGAGGATGTATTTAGATAACAATCCCAACATCAGAGAGCATGATGATGTTCCACTCAGAAACCAAAGGAGACCATCAGTTCCACAAATAAGACAAAGAGATAAAAGGAACTAGGGTGATCAACAAATAAGACCTCCCTTTCAAAATAATTATGTAAATTAAACTTTTGATGGAACTTTTGACGACAAAATGCATTGTTGTGATGGTGATGAAACAAAGGTGTTTTTTACTAAAGAAGAACATGACCAATTCATGGATGCAAATGAAATATTCATGCAAGAGAATGATGAAAGGTTGTCAATGAAAAAAGAAGATTACCAGAAAGGACTGCACAATGCCATCATGCAGTTCTAGAAACAATATAATCTTCGGAACAAAAAGGTGTCTGCAAATCCTCCAAAGGTAAATCTTACCAAAGAATCTCAAAATAACACACCTTCTTCAAGCCAACCTAAGAAGGACTTTGTTGAAAAAAATGTTGTGGAGAAGGGAAAGCAGAAATACGAACTTCCAAAGAAAGTACCTGAAACAAGAAAGGAGACAGTAATCAAAGAGGTAGAGAAAACCTCTTCTTCCTTTAACTTTGAAAGTGAGGTGTCCAAAATTAAAACTTATGTTCCATTCAATGAACTGATGAAGAATAATGACTATAGAAATCATATTATTAAGATGCTCAATATGGAAGAAACTTTTGATACTTTTAATATACAAGATGATCATCCTGCCATCTTGTTTGGCCCACATGTAGAGGAGAGTAGTGATGTTGATGAGGTACCCCCTTTCTATGTCATTCTGAAGATTCATGATATGACTCTACACAATGTTGTGTTTGATTTAGGACCATCCCATAATCTGATGCCCAAAGTGGTCATGGACCAATTGGGCCTGAACATTACAAGGCCTTACAAAGATATTTTCTCTTTTGATTCATGAAAGGTGAAGTGTCTGGGACTAATAAAAGATCTGGTGGTATCTTTGTCTCAAATTCCAACAAAAAATATGGTCATGGATGTAGTGGTTTTTGATATCCCTCCTAAGTTTGGCATGTTGTTATCTAAGTCATGGGTTGCAAAGTTGAAATGGACTTTGCAAATGGATATGTCATATGCCACTATCCCTGTTTTTGGTCAAGATAGGAGGTTGTACAGGGAATTATTGCTCAAATACATGGTTAGTAAGAAATCACATCCAAACAACCATCCCATTTACTCTATGGAGACTAAGATTGGTTTTTCCATTTTCTTTAATGATTCGAATTTTGAAGAGAAAGTGTCAGATATTGATATGGATGACAAAGACCAATCTGATGAACAAAATGAATAAATTTTAGAGCAACAAAATGATGCAAAAAATTGGATGTGGAATATGAGCTTCGATGGAGCTATCAGCAGAGAAGGAGCAGGGGCTAGTGTGTGGTTTAACCTCCCCAAAGGAAGTACAAAACTGTGTTCTTATAAAATTGCTTTCGATTGCACAAACAACATGGTTGAATATGAGGCATTAGTGTTGGGATTGAAGACTTTGAAACAAATGGGTGCTAAGAGGATAGTTGTACATGGAGCTTATGAGCTGATTATAAATCAGATAAAGGGTATATATAAAGCAAAGAATCCCATATTAAGATCCTATAGGAATATAGTGCTTGGTCTTCTTGAATAATTTCCAGAGTATAATCTTTCAGTGATTCCAAGGGGACAAAATCAGATTGTTGATGCCTTGGCTACCTCTGCCTCATTTTTCAAAATAAATTTTTTTCCTAACAAGAGATATGAGATTGAGGTCAAGCACAGACCAACAATGCCTAATAACATTAAGTATTGGAAATTTTTCGAAGATGATAAACAAATAGAAAGTTTCCCGAAGATGGAAGGTGAATTTAAAAATTTGAATATTGATGAGGAATATTGTGGTCAAGAAGAATATGCAAATGTGTTCACAAATGATGATTATTTCAAGAATCAGATTGCTGGTAAGGATATAATGCAACTAAAAAATAACATCATTCCCAAAGGCCTGGTCCCATTAGAGAAACTCTTTGACAATAACGATGTGGCCAAGAGTCCTAAAATTACTGTAAATGATGGAGGTGTTCAAGATTGCAACATTGGGACTCAAGAAGATCCTGATGTCATCAAGTTGTCCAAGACACTTATCCTAGAGATTAAACAAAGATATGTCAATTAATGAAATAATTTCCTGATGTTTTTTCTTGGAGTTATGCAGATTTGAAATTTTATGACACCAAGGTGATTCAACATGTGATTCCAATCAAAGAGGACCATAAACCTTTCAAACATAAATTAAGAAGAATCAATCCTTTGTTGTTTCCCTTGATTGAGAAAGAGATAAAGAAGTTGTTTAAAGACAATATCATAGTGTCTTTGAGGTTTTCTAAGTGGGTGGAAAATCTGGTACCTGTTAGAAAGAAGAGTGGAGAGATCAGATTATGTGTAGACTTTAAAAATATGAACATGGTATCTCTCAAGGACAATTATCCACTGCCTAAGATGGATCACATTCTACATAAAGTGGCTGGTTCTAAAAAAATGTCAATTCTAGATGGTTTCTCTGGGTACAATCAAATCACAGTACACCCCGATGATCAGGAAAAGACAACCTTTACAACACCATGGGGTACCTTCATGTATGCCAAAATGCGTTTTGGACTCA
>JZKD02S0808042.1:65925-76429 GCA_000966675.3 Picea glauca | reverse complement strand
CACCAACTAACAAAGTATAGTCATTATGTTGATCAAGTCGGGACTGGGTTTTCTGATTTCTTTGGTTTCTGCCTTTTTGTTGTTATTGTTGTCGCTTTTCATAATTACCTTCCTCTGGTTTTGATTTTGTTTTTAGAAATTAGACTGGAGGGGCATATATGATCCTGTTGAAGTCCTTAGCGATGCGACCAAGATTTTTATGAGAAAATATTGAAGTAATGGCATGTTAGGCAAATCATCAATACAACCTTTACTAGTAAATCAACTACATCAAGACATGATCACTAAATGTATTCATTGTAACTTAAGCTAGATATGTCAAGTTATCTTAAATTTGTTTTGACCCTTTTTTTTATCAGTACCATCTTTGATCTTATAGAAACTCCCTACGCACTTGTTGTAACAAAAGTAAACTCCAGTAACTTTTTTAGTGCAAATCTGTCATCTTTGCAGAGTAGAGACCCTTCCTTGTATCGATTATTATGCCCATGCATGATGGAGTAATCCTCATTACCTATTGTCATCGATGACCTTTTATTTCAATACAAACGTTGCAAGATCAACACGATGAATTACAAGAGGCTTGGAATAAAATTTGGGGAACATCGATATTTAAATTGAACTGTTACCTAGAAGACATATAGTCATTACAATTTATGTGTGTGTTTGTTGTTCATATTGTCAATAAACAACGTTTTCCAACATTCAACCTTTATATTAGTAGTGTACCTTGCAAAAATCCTTGTTCATTTAAGGGAGAATTTGTGTGCCTTCTCTAGGATATCACATAACTATCATCGTAATTCTTTATTACAACAAGGATTTATGATACAGAGGCTATGATTAATTTCAGAACCAAACCTTTCAAAATAAACAATTGAAGCACTACTTTAATTTCTCCCTACTACCTGTGCTTCTTACTTAAGGAAGGAAGCGCATTTTAGGGTTCCTTAGCCACGACAGAAGGCTTTGTACTTGGAATTTGTTTTTTTATTCTCTTAATAATTTAACCTTGGCGCCATTAATAGCTCCAGAGAAATAACAAGGATTTGTGAAGAGTCTTGCTAAATCCATAGGTTTCACAGTTTCCACCGCTCCTCTAGTCTTGAGAAGAATCCCTATAACACTTGATATCGATAAGTCGCCATGCAAAGTAATGATTTTCATGAATATTGTTCCCTTTATATATTTTGTGGAAAATATTTATATAGGGGTAAATCTGTAAATAATGTCAGTATTCTTCTATTTTCGTCGTTGTAAAGAAATTTTCTTAATACATATCATGGTTAACCAAAGCAAGGTTGTTCTATATTTTTATGTATATGTAAGTATAGTTATTATGACTTAAACACCCCACCGAGCATGTCCTCTCCCACCAGGACCTTCTCTTCCTTAGGCCCCGAAGAACTAGAATTCTCTTCAAACCCCTTTCGGGACTTTGTCACCCACATAATGCTCCTTATGATCCCCTTACTCCAAATAGGGAAATCGTACCTCACGTGATTGCGAGTCCTGCACTCACGAGGTCGGGTCTCACAAATCCCCAAACTCCGATGAAATATTCTCCCACGTGTTCTTTGCTTTTATCAGGAATTTTCCCGATCGGAAAATCGACACTTGTGAGGTCATGGATCACTCACATCTCGGATCCCCAATTTCCGACGCCACCCGGCATTGACTCACGACAAGGCTCAACCTTCCGACACCTGTTCTCCACTATGGCACTTTTAACCCTGTCGGGAAATCGCGTATCGAAATATCGCGATTCCCGTTGTCAATGTACATGGGACTTTCAATTCCCCGAACCCCGATATAAATTGCCATCTGTCCTCCACTGAAATGCTCAGATTGTGGGACCGTCGCGTTTCGGGATTTCACGACTTCTCCTGTCGTGATTTTCTCGTCACCGAGAATCCTGAAATGCCGAACCCCGATGCACGTGTGATCTCTCTCCTCCACATCGCCGCTTCCTTCCCCGCTCTATCGGGTATCGCGAAATCGCGGTTTCTCATGCAGCGTTTCCGTTGTATGCGGAAAACCCGAAATGTCGAGCCCCGACTCTCCGGGATCTCGTGCCACGCGTCCCTGCTGTGATCGATGGCTCTGATCTTCTCGAGAAATTGCAAATCGCGATTTCAACATGCACAAGACTCTCGTCTCCGGAAACCCCGATTCTCTGACGAGCTGAGTCCCGATGACTCCCGGGCTCTTTCTCTGCTCGTTGGGGATTAAACCCTACGCAACTTTCTCAAGATCTAGCGGCTGACAGGATTTCGCAGTTGTCCTCGGCGAATCCTGACAATCGATTCTTCTCCTTGAGGATTTCTTGAGGAGGCTAAATGTTATTTCGTAGAACTTGCCCTCCAATGCCTGCGCTTGCAAACCTTGCTTGAAATTTCTTCTACACAACTCCTATTCTCTGTGTTAATGATGTCATGAAGGTGCTATACCTCCTGAGTTTTTTTCCACTCTGATTCTTTCAGAGGAACTTTCACGCGCTCCTCGCGGAAACCCTGTAAACACTTCAAGTGTTCGAACTTCTTCGACTCTGTGCAACTCCTGCAGCAGCAGTCTTTGATCTCCTTTCTTCTCAGATTCACAACTGAGACTTCTTCTTCAGCCTGCGCACTCCTTGCATGGCTTCAACAACTCAAATCCAATTCTAGACGAATGATAACAAGAGTTAAACTACTGAGCCTTCATCAACGCACTCCTTGCGGATGAATTCAACTGCACACCTTGCAGGAATCTCCTGGCTCATATAGAGAAACAATTGAAACTCATTCTCTCATCCTTTCAGACTTCAGGTTGAAACATGAAATCACATGCACAACATATACAAAGAAAATGCATAACAAGAAAGAAAACATTCCTGAGCATAACATCAATACACAGAGAAAACAACACAAACCATGAGGTTGAATCAAAGCTTCCTTTCTATTAATTCAACTGCCTGTACATGGGTTTTCTTCATACAATATTCTCTTCTTTCTCTCCTCTTCTGAATGCTTGATAATAATACAATGATACAATGAGGGTGTCTATATCCATTTTCCCTCTCAGACTCTAACTATCAAATCTAGACTTAAACATCCTATCTACCAGCATTAAATCTAGTAAATGCCTCCTATATACCAAAAGGACGAGAGCTTAAGGCTCAAGGTCCAATACAATATACAATGCGCCTCCATATATGGCTTCATTAAAGGCTTGTGCTACAATCCCAAAGCATTTCAAAAATTTGGGTTTGTTTATCCAGCTGATCTCCGCTTGATGTGCTGGCTCGCTTGATGAGTTGGCGATGCTCCTGCATCATACTCCTCGGCCTGAAAAATTTCATGGGCTCCTGTCGATGAGCTCCTGCATGGTCTGTCCATGCTTTTGAATCTCGGCTTCAGTCTCCCAACTGGCATCTTCCACTGGGTGGTTGTTCCATTTGACCAGATACTCGAAGTATTGCTTTCGCCTGGTATTTTTGCTGACTCTCTTGTCAAGTATACGCTCCATCTGTGGCTTCTCTGCAATCGACATCTGCTTCTGCCATTGGATTTCTGGTTGTTCATCACTTCCAGATCCTGCTTCCTCAGCCCTATATGGATATAAGTCTGAGACATTGAATGTCGGAGATATTCCAATCCCATCCGACAACTCAATTTCATAAGCGTTTTCTCCCAATTTCTTTAGGACTCTGCATGGCCCAATTTTCTTCATTTTTAGCTTGTTGTATGTTCCCCTTGGGAACCTTTCCTTCCTCAAATGTGCCAGAACTAGATCACCAACTTCGAACTGAAGTTGTCTCTGATGTTGATCCGCTCTGCGCTTATATTTCTGGTTTGATTCCAGCAATCATTGCTTCACCCTGCTGTGAAGTTCTTCCATCACCTCTGCGAACTCTTCAGCGCTTGCGCTCTTAGTTATTATATGCTTTGAATCCCTCAGTTCAGATACTCCTCTTGGCTGTCTGCCGTATACAATCTCAAATGGACTTTTTCATGTGCTCCTGTTCACTGAGTCGTTGTACGCAAACTCTGTCTGTGGCAACACATTGTCCCAACTGCTGTGGTGCTCTGTCACCAAGCTTCTGAGTAAGTCTCCCAGACTTCTATTTACCACCTCTGTTTTCCCATCCGTCTAAGGATGATAGGCAGAACTAAACATCAAGTTAGTCCCCATCTTCTTCCAGAGTGTCCTCCAGAAATTTCTAATGAATTTCATATCCCTGTCCGATACTATACTCCTGGGTAAACCATGAAGTCTAACGATCTCCTTGAAAAACAAATTTGTGATATGAGTCGCATCGCTGGTCTTATGGCATGGAATAAAATGTGCCATTTTGGAAAACCTATCAACCACCACAAAGATTGAATCATGTCCTCTTTGCGTCCTAGGCAATCCCAATACAAAATCCATGTTGATTTCATCCCACGGCCTCTCGGGTATGGGTAATGATTGATAGAATCCCGCATTCTGCTTCCTGCCCTTTGAATGCTGGAAAATTCTACATCTGTCAACAAACTTCTTGACTTCCGACCGCATACTTGGCCAAAAGTATGCTTCACTTATCTTTGCAAATGTCTTGTCATGGAAAAGATGCCCTGACAATCCACCACTATGTTTTTCTTTTAACAGATTCTCCCTCATGGAGCAATTTGGAATGCACAGTTGATTGCCTCTGAACAACAATCCTTCTTGGATCATATAATCTATCCACGGGCTTCTGTCTCTGAGAACTGGATTCTCAGCTGCCTCATATGCCTCTGCAAAATTTGCATCACCTGCATACATGTCCTTCAGATTTTCAAAACCCAATGTTTTGACTCGGAACTCCTGCAGCAACAAACACTTCCTGCTCAAAGAATCATCCACTTTGTTAGTAGTACCTGAAATGTGTTTAATTACAAATGTAAAATTCTGCATATACTCTACCCATTTAGCATGTTTCTGATTCAACTTCTCATGTTGAGTCACAAACTGTAGTGCATGATTATCACTATACAAAACAAATTCTTTCGGGATCAAGTAATGCCTCCACTTCTTCAATGCCTGTATGATAGCATACAATTCTTTGTCATATGTGGAGTACTTTACCTTTGCCTCATCGAGCTTCTCGTTGAAATATGCAATTGGCCTGTCTTCTTGACTCAAGACCGCTCCTATGGCAAAGCCACTTGCATCACATTTCACTTGAAATGTCTTCATAAAATCCAGCAACACCAAAACCGGCTGTTCTGTGATCTTTCGTTTCAATAGGTTGAAACTCTTCTCTGCCTCTTCAGTCCAATGAAAAGATTTATGTCTTTTCTTGACGGTATCCATCATCGCTGCTCTAATTCCACTGAAATTCCTGATGAATTTTCGGTAGAAACTAGCCAGTCCATGAAAACTTCTCACCTCGAAAATATTTCTCGGTGATGGCCAATTTTTAATCACCTCCACTTTACTTGGATCCATCTTTAATTCATTTTCCGATATGACAAACCCCAAGTAAATGAGTTCTATCTTCATAAATGAAGATTTCCTCATGTTGATCAACAAATTCTCTTGCTGTAGCTTCTTCATTACTGCAGCTAAATGCTTCAGATGTTCTTCTTTTGTTTTGTTGAAAATCAATATGTCATCTAGGTAAACAATGAAAAACTTACCAATGAATTCCTTCAACACTTCATTCATTAACCTCATGAAGGTACTCGGTGCATTCGTCAAGACAAACGACATGACTAGCCATTCGTACAACCCTTTGTTTGTCTTGAAGGTTGTCTTCCACTCATCGCCTTCCCTCATGTGAATCTGATGGTATCCGCTTTTCAAATCAACCTTTGAAAAAAATTTGGCTCCACTTAAACAGTCCATCAAGTCATCCATCTGTGGCAATGGAAACCTATACCCGATGGTTATCTTGTTAATGGATTTGGAATCAGTGCACATTCTCCAACCTCCATCCTTCTTCGGACTCAGTACCGTTGGAACGACACACAGACTTAAACTTTCCCTTATCAGTCCTTTATCCAACAGTTCATGTACCTGCCTTTTGACTTCTTCGTTTTCCTGCGGCGTCAACCTGTACGCAGCTTTGTTCGGTAAACTGGCTCCTGGTATGAGGTCTATATGATGACTCACACTCCTCATCGGTCTCAACGAATGAGGTAATTCGTCTACCACTATGTCAGCGAACTCTTCTAGAAGTTCCTGAATTTCTTCCGGCAAGTCATCCACTCTTGTGCTGGTCAAAACAACTTTTGGTTTCTTGACCACAAAGAATTGTGGATCTTTCTTCTTCTTTACTTCCACCAGAAGTTCCTTCCCATTCATGAGAAGTACAGTATTCCTCAGCTCTGGTTTTACTTCTTTATCTTTAATTGGAAGTAGCATATGTGTTCTTCCATTCTTCTCCAAAGTATACGTATTCATTTTCCCATCATGAACTATGTTCCTGTCATATTGCCATGGTCTGCCTAGAAATAAATGACATACATCCATAGGAATAACATCTCAGAGAATTTTATCATTATATCCTCCTATCTTGATGTCAACTAAGCATTGTTTAATGACATTTACCTGATGTCCCTTCTGTAGCCATGAGATTTTATATGGACTTGGGTGATCAGTTGTCTCCAGCTCTAGTTTCTCAACCATCTCGGTTGAAACGAGATTGTCTGTGCTTCCACTGTCCACAATAACCTTGCATTTCCTGTCTTTGGTCTTGCATGAAGTTTTGAAAAGTCTGTTTCTCTGAGCTGTGTCCTCCACCTCCTTCTCGGGTGTTAAGAGAACCTTACGCATCATCAGGGACCTTCCACCTTCTGCATCTTCTGCTTCAGCATCTCGCCTCTGTGCCTCGACGATGTGAGCTTCTCCTCCATCCTTCTTCCTATCTGGACAATCAACTGCCTTGTGTCCATTCTTTCCACATGTGAAGCATGTGATGACTCCACCTATGCCTCTTCCTCTACCTCTGGTACGAGGAAAGGTGTTATTATCAGCTTTTCCTCCGCTCTGTTTTGTCTGTTGCCTTCGTTGTTCAGCGTGCTGGCCTCGCTGTGAACTTCCACCTCTTTTTGTTCTCATCTGAGGTTTCTTCCAGTCATCCTTGGATTTATGGAACCTATCTTGAGCAACTAACTTACCTTTTGGTTGGCTTCTACCTCAGCCTCGCTGTGCTGGCTTACGGCTTAGATTTTCCTCAGCTTTCAATGCCATCTGATACGCATCCTCCACCGTTCTGATGGTTGTCATACTCATCTCATCCTGGATATCGTATCTTAAGCCATTCATATACCTGGCAACTTTTTCATCATCGCTCTCCCGATGACCTACTCTGATATTGAGCTTGTAAAATTCCTCAGTATACTCCTTTACTGTCATCAACTTCTGTCTCAGGTTTTGCATTCTCCTGAACAATGTGATTTGATAATCCCTTGGGATGAATTTTGCCTTCATCTTCGCAATCATTCGATCCCAGATTTTGATCTTTTTATTTCCTTTGGAATGTTTATCTACTTGAAGCTCGTCCCACCATAATGCTGCGTGTCCCTTCAATTTTATGATAGCATGCCTAACCTTTTTATCTTCTTCGATATCCTCATAATCGAAGTAGGTGTCAAGAGCTCTAATCCAATCCAGAAGCTCTTCTGCATCTAGATTCCCTTCATAAGTTGGAATGCCCATTTTTGTCTTTGAACTCATCCGAGCGATAGCTTTAATTAATCGCTCGTTGGATGCATCTTCGGCTGCAACTTCTCCTTGTTGTTCAGTTTCAACTTTGCCTTCGGAGTCACTCAGATCTCCAGCACTAGCTGTGCGTCTCTGCGCTGCTTCCATATCTTCTAATCTCGCTCGGAGATCACGTATTTGCCTTTCCATTTCTAGATTTTGTACTTGTCTCCCTCTTCCTCTCTGGTTTCCCCTATCCTCTGGATCAGGTGATTGTCTTTCTCTCCTCGGCGGCATGGTGAAATCTTCTTTTCTTCTCTGCTACAGAAAACAAAGAAATGTTCTCGCTCTGATACCACTTTGATGTGTATCAGAGTGCTTTCCTCTCCTTCACCCTATTGCCTGAAATATACAGACAATAAATCCGCTCTGATACCACTCTGACGCAAACACGCCACCGGGCACGTCCTCTCCCACCAAGACCTTCTCTTCCTTAGGCCCCGAGGAACTAGAATGCTCTTCAAACTCCTTTCGGGACTTTGTCACCCACAAAATGATCCTTATGATCCCCTTACTCCAAATCGGGAAATTGGAACTCACGTGATCGCGAGTCTTGCACTCACGAGGTTGGGTCTCACAAATCCCTGAACTCCGATGAAATATTCTCCCACGTGTTCTTTTCTTTTATCAGGAATTTTCCCAATCGGAAAATCGACACTTGTGAGGTCGTGGATCACTCACCTCTCAGATCCCCGATTTTCGACGCCACCTGGTGTTAACTCACGACAATGCTCAACCTTCCGACACATGTTCTCCACTATGGCACTTTTAACCCTGTCAGGAAATCGCGTATCGGAATATCACGATTCCTGTTGTCAATATACACGGGACTTTAAATTCCCCGAACCCCGATATAAATTTCCACCTGTCCTCCACTGAAATGCTCAGACTGTGGGACCGTCGCGTTTCGGGATTTCGTGACTTCTCCTGTCGTGAGTTTCTCATCACCGAGAATCCTGAAATTTCGAACCCCGATGCACGTGTGATCTCTCTCCTCCACGTCGCCGCTTCCTTCCCCGCTCTATCGGGTATCGCGAAATCGCGGTTTCTCATGCAACATTTTCATTGTATGTGGAAAATCCGAAATTCCGAGCCCCGACTCTCCGGGATCTCATGCCATGCGTTCCTTCTGTGATCGACGGCTCTGATCTTCTCGGGAAATCGCAAATCGTGATTTCAACATGCACAAGACTCTCGTCTCCGGAAACCCCAATTCTCCGACGAGCCGAGTCCCGATGACTCCCAGGCTCTTTCTCTGCTCGTTGGGGCTTAAACCCTATGCAACTTTCTCGAGATCTAGTGGCTGACGATATTTCGCATTTGTCCTCGGCGAATCCTGACCGTCGATTCTTCTCCTTGAGGATTTCTTGAGGAGGCTAAATGTTCTTTCGCAGAACTTGCCCTCGAACGCCTGCGCTTGCAAACCCTGCTTGAACTTTCTTCTACATAACTCCTGTGCTCTATGTTAACGATGTCACGAAGGTGCTATACCTCCTGTTTTTTTTCCACTCTGAGTCTTTCAGAGGAACTTGCGCGCGCTCCTCGCGGAAACCCTGTAAACACTTCAAGTGTTCGAACTTCTTCGATTCTATGCAACTCCCGCAACAACAGTCTTTGATCTCCTTTCTTCTCAGATTCACAACTGAGACTTCTTCTTCAGCCTGCACACTCCTTGCACGGCTTCAACAACTCAAATCCAATTCTGGATGAATGAGAACAAGAGTTAAACTACTGAGCCTTCATCAAAGCACTCCTTGCGGATGAATTCAACTGCACACCTTGCAGGAATCTCCTGGCTCAGATAGAGAAACAATTGAAACTCATTCTCTTATCCTTTCAGACTTCAGGCTGAAACATGAAATCACATGCACATCATATACAAAGCAAATGCATAACAAGAAAGCAAACATTCATGAGCATAACATCAATACACAGAGAAAACAACACAAACCATGAGGTTGAATCAAAGCTTCCTTTCTATTAATTCAACTGCTTGTACATGGGTGTTCTTCATGCAATATTCTCTTCTTGCTCTCCTCTTCTGAATGCTTGATAATAATACAATGATACAATGAGGGTGTTTATATCCATTTTCCCTCTTAGAATCTAACTATCAAATCTAGACTTAAACATCCTATCTACCAACATTAAATCTAGTAAATGCCTCCTATCTACCAAAAGGACGAGAGCTTAAGGCTCAAGGTCCAATACAATATATAATGTGCCTCCATAAATGGCTTCATTAAAGGCTTGCACTACAATCCCAAAGCATTTCAAAAATTTGGGTTTGTTTATCCAGCTGATCTCCGCTTGATGTGCTAGCTCGCTTGATGAGTTGGCAATGCTCCTACATCATATTACAGCTTAAGGAAATTGCTGCATATGTATTTCGTAGATGGGAAGATAGATATAGCGATTTGGGTTTTTATCTAACTGTTAGTTTATAGTTGTTATTAACAAGGTGCAGTGAGTTAACGCATGTGTATATGCAAACCTTTCTATGTTAATTTGACACTTGTCCATAACCTGTAGTTGAATTGTAAAATATAGATTACACATCTACTAGAACTGTGGCCAGTTGCATGGCTTAAAGGAAAAATCATTTCAAATTTTTTCTAAGCGTACTTGACAAGAATTATTACAACCCACTTCATATTTTATTGGTGTTGATGATGTTCTTTATCTAATGGATATGTCAATTTGTAATTTATAATTATTAGAATTTAATGAAAGAATGAAATATTAATCCTTGTATAAATTAGTAAATGAACCTAATTAGAATTTTACGGGTAAA
>JZKD02S0808042.1:36286-50902 GCA_000966675.3 Picea glauca | reverse complement strand
GTAGGAGAAAATCACTTAATAGTCTACAACATTCAAAAATAATTTATTGTAATGGATATTTGTTGATAAATCATCATTTATACAACTAATACTAAAAACAAAACAAAAAAATGATGTTCATGTATGAACAACTATATTGCATACCTTAGGATCTATGTGAGATAGTTTTTTGATAAACTATTTAAGGCGTTCAAGTTAACCAATAAGAAAATATCAAAGAGAATATTTTTCCTCGAGCCTTCATGTATAAAGGTTTTCATGACTTATCAATTAATGGTGCATCATGAATATCATCAAAGTTATCATACATTGGAGAAAATATGTCATGGATAAATCTATTTATCCCATCCTTATTCATCATATCAATATCAATTTATTCCATAGGATTAACTTCGCCTCCATCCACTCCATCTCCATCATCTTATTCACCAATATTTCTAATATAATTTAATTTTGGCAATTCAATTCTAGGATGCCTTGGCTTTGTAAAAAAAATAAACCACTTTTAAAAACAAATATAGAGTATTAAAATGATAGAAAGTTTTACGACAATAATAAAAGAATATAATGAATAACATATGAATGGGAGATGTTTGCTTCCCCCTTCAAAGTGCCCAAACTCCTAACAATGTTGTATAGTTGGTTCCTTAAAAACTCTTCTTGTTTTTAAGCCCTTCCACATGTTGCAAGGAAAATAACATTTACCATCACATATTACTCCTTTAACCTAGCAACGGTCCACAATTGTTCCTTGTTTGATGACATTATTATCTATTACAACAAAATAAACTAAAACAATATGAGTAGAATATAAGAATGTATTCAAAGAATTCAACACATAAAAGTCAAAATTTATTTACAAATTGTTTATCTAAAAAGAATTATGATTATGTGGAGAATCCAAACATTTTAGAAAAAAAAAGGATGTTGAAAGTAGATAGAAAAACATTGTTGCAGTTATCGAAAATATGAAAAAAAATCTATTACATATATCGAAAGTATGAAAAAAAATATATCTTAGATATCAAAAGTATCACATAATTGTCGAATTATAGCTTGGGGTATAAGTAGATTTTATGATGACATTGGAATTCTGATGTTAGTTTGACATAGTCAATTTTTTTTATTATTTCAACATCTTACTAATAGATTTTTTGGCCTCATTTGAACATTGTTATTGTCAAAATTCCAATGACGTGAATTAGCATCGGAATACCAATGTCTAATGGGGGGGATGAAAAAAGTATCAATTTTTCAATCATTTTACAAAATTTATGATTTCACAAACCATTTTTTCCATCAACGTCGGATTTTGCACCCAAATGTAGTAGTGATTGCATTGATTTTCTATAGGGTCTTATTTTGTAACATAGTTGGACTTGTATAACACTGATTTCAAGGGACTTATCTTTTTTTTCTTCAATCTATTTTATTATTATTATGGAAAAATCCACATGTAAAAACCCATCATGCATGGCCATGTCAAAATCTAAAAGTCCCTAAGAAATGCCTGTACTTCTTTATACACTACCTTGCACCTCACACTTCCATGGACCTAGTCCATGCAGACAATCAAATCCCTACATTAAATTAAGGGTAGGTGTATGACTAGATATACCATTAAGGGTCAAATCAAATGACTTTTCAAAATCCAATATCTATGGTCAAGATTAATTTCATTGCACCAAGCTATATGGATTTAACATGCCCCACACCCTCCAAGCGATATACTACCTAGATGCATTCCAAGCATCTAGTAGTTTTGGAGCTTAGATACCAATTTCTAATAC
The DNA here is from genome assembly GCA_000966675.3 of Picea glauca. NCBI lineage: Eukaryota > Viridiplantae > Streptophyta > Pinopsida > Pinales > Pinaceae > Picea > Picea glauca. The sequence continues at coordinate 49,112 of JZKD02S0808042.1, read as the reverse complement.
TTTGTTTTGGGGATACAAAGTGGTATCCAATGCCACCCATGGTTTACCCACTTTGGAGGTCTCATCTTGGTTTTCAATACATGCATGTGAGCTCCAAAGTGGTATAGTGATACCATATTTCCACCTTCGTTAACCTATCTTCCATTGTATGTCGAATTGAAACTCTATTGTAGATTTGTAAAGAGATCTATGGTCTAGATTCATTTCAAAGGCCGAAGTTGCATGTATTTAATGTGCCTCGTGCCCTCGAAAGTGATTATCGCTTGGACATGTGGCAAACATCTAATGGATTTAGATATCAAATTTTGATTTGCAATACGATGCTTTGTGGCTTCAAAGTGGTATCCAATACTACTTACAACTCTATGCCTTACCCACTTCAAAGGTCTCATCCAATTTCCAAAATAGGACTTCCAAGCTCCAAAATGGTATATCGATACTTCTCAATAACCTAATATCATTGTCTTCCATTCTGATGATTTAAGATTTAATTGGTTCACTATGATTTACTTGAGCAAATGCTTGGTTAATGACCATGTCAATTCCAACATGACTATGATAATATCCAAACTAAATTTCAGCCCCATTACAAATAGATTTAAACTTCTTTGACCATAAAATCAAGAAACCGTCAAATAAGATCCCAATTTTGAGCTTCAAAGACTATGTCCCATCATGAGAAATGGTAATTCTCTCTAGAAGGACCATATTTATATGATTTTCATGCATAGTGAAATTAAATAGATGAATGAAGTGAAATACATTAAGCATGGATTGGTAATATCCATGGCACTGTGGTACCCATATTGATAATTAACCATTCACTCACACAAGCATGCATTCAAATACATTTATTTAAAAAAACATAATACAAACTTTGCACACTTACAAACAAGAAAAGATTCATCTTCTCATTGCAACACAATCCAATAAACTCATTGTGTGAAAATAAAATGTTGAAACATCAAGAATTGATGGTTCATCACACATCTCCTACATCTGGATACAGTTGGTCAGGGGATTGACCAACACACTACACCAATTGGTCGAGTATTCGACGTGCTTGTCAGTTAAGTATTCAACCAACAGTCAAAGATAGTCAGGCGATGGATTGACCAACCCAAAAATCGAATATGAGTTGGATGCATATACGATCTGGTCGAGCATCCTTGTTGAGCCGACTCGGCCGAGTGGATTTGGAGAAGTCAACTTTAACAATTGATGATTACATGTGGAAAATATCTTCTGGATTTTATGGAATTTGGTTAGATCTTGAGACCATAAAAGAAGACCCCTTGGGTCATTATCAACATAATATATTGTGCAATAAATCATACAAATAAATATGTGAAACATGCACTATGATGTTCTAATCACAATGCGTTTTTCTTAAGTGTTGTAATGATGTATTTAGATACCACCTTTGTCTTCAAAAAAATTATTCCTCTTCAATTATCTACAGAACTGCATCCTTTGTTTCATGTCTTGTTCCACCATATTCCCCAACATGGTATCGTAGTCGATGTTTTAAAACTTTGAGCTGTTATTTGCAAACCTTGTTGAGTCTGATCTATTGTGTGATTGACTATGGGTCTATGGTTTTCATATTAGAAATTATTGAAACAAACCAGTCTATCTAGATAAACAAACCGGTCTATCTAGATATAGAACATGGCTTCAAAGATTGATCATGTTGTTATGAACGGATCAAATTATGCAATATGAGCACAAGATATGAAAACCTTACTGAAGAGAAAATGAATTTGGTAGTATACGAAGGTTGTGATTCCATATGCGACAAACGACCAGTCGAAGTTTTCTATTGGTTGAAAGAAGGATGAGGTTGTAGGGGTCATTATGACCCACATCTCATGGGAGATTCATTTTCACCTAAATGGAATGGATTATCCTCCTCAATTCTGGAAGAAGTTGAAGACATTGTTCAACCGATACGATAAGAGCCACATCATGCAGTTGGAGAAAGAGTTGATCTATCTCTATCCTCATCCATTTGAGATAATAGAGGACTATTTGGTGTGTGTCAAGGAACTCTAGTTGAAATTGGGAGAATGTGGAAATAACTATCAGAAGAAGGATGGAAAAATCATTGATCTAATCCTAATGAACTTAAGAACACCATTTGATGTGTTCATGTCAACTTTACACACCAACTAGAAAGAACACAAGGAAGATGGTAAGGATTACACCTTTGAATCTTTATGTGGTCTTTTGATTACTGATCAACATAGATTGCTTGGAGAAGGAAATCTTGGTGGTAAATACCAGGCCCACTTTCTCAATGGAAAGGTCAATATGGATCATAGGGATAGAGTACAATTTTATGCCTCTACAAAGAAACCTGCATACCATGACCAAAATCCTCAGAGATAGGTAGATGAACCACAATGAATTCAAAAGAAGAAGACAATTTGGTACCGTGGAAATATTGGACATGTGGACAAAACATGCTATAAGAAGTGAGATGAATTAGAGAAGAATATTAAACGCCTTGAAGGAGACGTGTCCATTGTACGTCGACCCGCTGATAATTTCACCTTCAAATTCTGGACTTCTTAGGCCTTGTAGTCTCATTCTGTGTAGAAAGAATGGGTAGTCGACTTTGGGTGCACCCACCACATGGCTAATGATGCCTCTTTATTCACGAGACTGAATAAAACTGAGAAGGGTAAAATATGTGGCTGATGATTTTGTTTTGGATGTTGTTGGTCAACGTGATGTTGCTTGTCAACATGGGAATATTGTTGATGTCTATCATGTGCAAAATTTCAGTTCCAATCTATTGTTTGTTGCTCAGTTAACACAAACATGTAAGATTATGGAATTTTGGATAGATCAATTCTATGTTCGTGATTTAAATAAATGTAAGTCGATTATTTTTGGTGGGATTCTCGACCTGAAGGAAATTTTTTACAAGTTTCGTGACTCGACCCGACTTGAACCCGAATCGACTACACTTTTTTCTCACACGGACGAGAGAATTCGAATTTGGCATGAGTGACTCAAACATGTGAATTTCCAAAGTCTGCAGGCACTAGAAACTTGGAAAATGGTTACTATTTTTTTGAAGGTGCTTCCCCCTGAAGGAGTCTGTAATGGTTGTGTACTTCAGAAGCATAATTAGGAACCTTTCGACTCTAGTAAAGTGTGGTGAGCACATAACCTATTGGAATTGGTTCACAGTGATTTTTTCTACATCAATTTACCTTCACTAGTAAGTGCAAGGTACATTTTGACTTTCATTGATGATTTATCTCGCTTCACATGGGTATTTTTCTTGAAGAGTAATAATCTTATCTTTGAAAAGTTCAAGGAGTTTCGGGCCTTTCAAATTCTTGATATCAAAAAATGGTGGTGAGTATGTAAATCAACATTTTGAAGAATACCTACTTCAATCTGGTATTGACTGGCGACAATAGATTCCTCATACTCCTCAGCATAATGGTGTTGTAGAAAGAAATAATCAGACATTATTTGAAATGGCTAGATGTTTTTTTCAAGCTAAAGACCTGCCCCCTCACTTCTAGGATGAAGCAGTATATTGTGCAAATTATATGTTCAATCGCATCTCGACTCGAGTTGTTCCTTCAATGACTCCATCTGAACAATGTTGTGAGAAGAATCCTTCAGTCGACCAACTCTGTGTGTTTGGATGTGTTTCCTAGGCTCAAATTCCTGATGATTGTAGAAAGAATTTGGATGCAAAGAGTCATTTTTGCATCATGATGGGATACTCTAAAGAGTCGAAAGCTTATCGACTATTTGACCCTATCAAATGAAAATTTATTATCAGACACAATGTATTGTTTCATGAGAAGTCTTATGGAATCAAGTTTTTGAATGCCTCTTCCGGATTAGTACAGGATGATCCCCTTGATGTTGTCTCTGAAATTGGTGCTCATGTTACATTCTTCAATCCCTTGACTGGATAATTGAACTTTATCCCTGCTTCGACTAAACCGTTGACCTCCAATTTGACAATTTTGTTTCCTTTGTTTCGACTAAAGAACCTCTGACTTCTTATCGACCTTTTGAAGTGAACCATAGTTCACCTCTTTCTTGTCTACATAGATGGGCTACCACGATAATTGAAGTTGTTGGATTTTATGCTGGAGTTGCCTCCTGTGGATGACAAACTCGAAGTCAAAATCAACATTCCAATGTTTCCTTGATGAATCGTGTACTTGAAACCTATGATCCTGTTATGCACTCAGATGCTAAAGGACGACCTGAATGGGAGTATTCCATGAAGATATAAATTGATTCTTGGTCGAAGAATCATACTTGGGACTTGTTTTTTTGACTCCAAGGAAAGAACATTGTGAAGTGTCGATGGGTTTACATGACCAAATTTACCTTTGAAGGTGTTGTTGAGAAACATAAATGACACATAATTGTGAAGGGATTTTCTCAACAAGAAGGCATTGACTACAATGAAACCTTTTCCCATGTCGCAAAGATGGACTCTATTTGACCGATTCTTTCCCTTGTAGCTCGCTTTGGATGGAAAATCCATCAAATGGATGTAAAGAGTGTTTTTCTTCATGTATACATATCTGAAAAATTTTTGATGGAACAACCACCCAGTTTTGTGACATATTCAAATTTGGTGTGTCAACTCAAGAAGTCACTTTATGGTTTGAAGGAGGCTCCCTGAGCTTGGTATGCTAAGATCAATAATTTATTTCTTTGACTTGGTTTCAAATGGTGTGAATTCGATCATAGCTTGTATGTTCTCCACACCAATGGAGACACTTTGATTGTTTTTGTATATGTATATGACTTACTAATTACTAGAAATAATAATGATCTCATCCTTAGATTGAAGAAACAACTTTTTGACTCATTTGATATGATAGATCTTGGTACTTTGCATTATTTTTTGGGTCTTCAAGTATTACCACTTCGTGATGAATTTTTCATTTCTTAGTATAAATATGTGTTGGATCTATTGACATGTTTTAAGATGGATTATTGCAAGCATTGTGCTACTCCTTTTTAGTCTGGATAAAATCTTACCAAAATCTGTCAAACATCTGCAATCAATGCTACCCTCTATCGACAATTGGTCGATAGTCTTATTTATCTTACTCATAGTTGACTTGACATTTCCTTTGTTGTTAGTGTGGTTTCTTGGTATGTAGGACCCTAAAGAAGGCCATTGGAAATTAATCAAATGTATTGTTCGTTATCTGAAGAGTACCACTCATTTTGTATCAAGTATTGTCGAAGTTCAGATTTTCTAATTGGCTTCATTGAATCCAGCTAAGCGAGCGACGGTGATGATCGAAATTCCACTTCTGGCTATGTGTTTTTTTATAGAACTGTACCTTTGGTTTGTTCATGCAAGAAAAAAAAGGTATTCTCTTTGTCGACTACATAATAAGAATATTGTGGCATTGTTCAAGTAGGTACTGGAGCAGTATGGATTCGCCAACTTTTGGGAGAACTTGGCCTTCCTATTCAGACCTCGACTACAATCTACTGTGATAATGAGAGTTCTATACAGGTTATTGAAAATCATGTTTCCCACAGTAAGATGAAGCATATTGAGCTCCATGCTCACTATTTGAGATAGTTGGTTCATGAGAACATTATCTCTCTTGGATATTGTATCACAAAAGATCAAGTTGCTAATATTTTCACCAAACCTTTAGCTTAAGCTAGATTTATCAAGCTCTGCACGATGCTTGGGCTTCAAGAAGCTGCAATTATGGGGGGTGTTCTAATGATGTAATTTCACCTCCTGAATCTCCAAAGTTGTATGCTAATGGGGGGGTGTTGGAACATCAATCATTGACGGTTCATCACACATCTCCTGGGTTTAGTCAATCGAGAATTCGATCTACATCTTGATACAGTCGGGCGATCGACTAACACACTACACCAGTCATTCGAGTAGTCAACGTGCCTATCGATCAGACAATCAACCAACAGTCAAAGATAGTATGGTGGTGGATTAGAAAACCCAACAATTGACTACGAGTTGGACGCGTAGGTGGTCAAGTCAAGAATTATTGTCGAGATAACTTGACAGAGAGAAATTGGTGGAGTCAACTCAAACAAATGACGGTTACATGTGGACAAGATCTTCCAAATTCTATGGAAGTTGTTTAGATATTGAGACTATAAAAGAAGACCTCTTGGGTCATTGTCAACATCAGATATTGTGCAATAGATAATGCAGATTAATATGTGCAACATGCATTGTGATGTTTTGATCATGGTGCACTTTTCTTAAGTGTTGAAATGTTGTCTTTGGACACCACCTTTTTTCTTCAAATTTTTTTATTCCTCTTCGATTATCTGCATAACTATGTTCTCTATTTGATGTCGTGTTCCACCCTATTCCCTAACATAATGTTCCACCCAACTCAAGGTATCCATGAACATAGAAACCACCCTCATGTTGGTCTATGATGCCACTAGAGTGAAGGTATCCATGNCCATCAAATGGATGTAAAGAGTGTTTTTCTTCATGTATACATATCTGAAGAAATTTTCATGGAACAACCACCCAGTTTTGTGACATATTCAAATTTGGTGTGTCAACTCAAGAAGGCACTTTATGGTTTGAAGGAGGCTCCCTGAGCTTGGTATGCTAAGATCAATAATTTATTTCTTCAGCTTGGTTTCAAATGGTGTGAATTCGATCATAGCTTGTATGTTCTCCACACCAATGGAGACACTTTGATTGTTGTTGTATATGTATATGACTTACTAATTACTAGAAATAATAATTATCTCATCCTTAGATTGAAGAAACAACTTTTTGACTCATTTGATATGATAGATCTTGGTACTTTGCATTATTTTTTGGGTCTTCAAGTATTACCACTTCGTGATGGATTTTTCATTTCTTAGTATAAATATGTGTTGGATCTATTGACATGTTTTAAGATGGCTTATTTCAAGCATTGTGCTACTCCTTTTTAGTCTGGATAAAATCTTACCAAAATCTGTCAAACATCTGCAATCAATGCTACCCTCTATCGACAATTGGTCGACAGTCTTATTTATCTTACTCATAGTTGAATTGACATTTACTTTGTTGTTAGTGTGGTTTCTTGGTATGTAGGACCCTAAATAAGGCCATTGGAAATTAATCAAATGTATTGTTCGTTATCTGAAGAGTACCACTCATTTTGTATCAAGTATTGTCGAAGTTCAGATTTTCTAATTGGCTTCATTGAATCCAGCTAGGCGAGCGACGATGATGATTGAAATTCCACTTCTGGCTATGTGTTTTTTTATAGAACTGTACCTTTGGTTTGGTCATGCAAGAAAAAAAAGGTATTCTCTTTGTTGACTACATAATAAGAATATTGTGGCATTGTTCAAGCAGGTACTAGAGCAGTATGGATTCGCCAAATTTTGGGAGAACTTGGCCTTCCTATTCAGACCTCGACTACAATCTACTGTGATAATGAGAGTGCTATACAAGTTATTGAAAATCATGTTTCCCACAGTAAGATGAAGCATACTGAGCTCCATGCTCACTATTTGAGACAGTTGGTTCATGAGAACATTATCTCTCTTGGATATTGTATCACAAAAGATCAAGTTGCTAATATTTTCACCGAACCTTTAGCTTAAGCTAGATTTATCAAGCTTTGTACGATGCTTGGGCTTCAAGAAGCTGCAATTATGGGGGGTGTTCTAATGATGTAATTTCACCTCCTGAATCTCCAAAGTTGTATGCTAATGGGGGGGTGTTGGAACATCAATCATTGACGGTTCATCACACATCTCCTGGGTTTAGTCAATCGAGAATTCGATCTACATCTTGATACAGTCGGGCGATCGACTAACACACTACACCAGTCATTCGAGTAGTCAACGTGCCTATCGATCAGACAATCAACCAACAGTCAAAGATAGTATGGTGGTGGATTAGAAAACCCAACAATTGACTACGAGTTGGACGCGTAGGTGGTCAAGTCAAGAATTATTGTCGAGATAACTTGACAGAGAGAAATTGGTGGAGTCAACTCAAACAAATGACGGTTACATGTGGACAAGATCTTCCAAATTCTATGGAAGTTGTTTAGATATTGAGACTATAAAAGAAGACCTCTTGGGTCATTGTCAACATCAGATATTGTGCAATAGATAATGCAGATTAATATGTGCAACATGCATTGTGATGTTTTGATCATGGTGCACTTTTCTTAAGTGTTGAAATGTTGTCTTTGGACACCACCTTTTTTCTTCAAATTTTTTTATTCCTCTTCGATTATCTGCATAACTATGTTCTCTATTTGATGTCGTGTTCCACCCTATTCCCTAACATAATGTTCCACCCAACTCAAGGTATCCATGAACATAGAAACCACCCTCATGTTGGTCTATGATGCCACTAGAGTGAAGGTATCCATGAACATATACACCACCCTCATGTTGGTGTGTGATGCAACTAGAGTGAAGGAATCCATTTCACATGATTCTTTCTCTGCAAACCCAACTTGATTTCACTCAATGCTCGACTAGTAGCTCCCCACAAAGTGCTCCAAGAAACTCTACCAATTATCGAACCAATTCATCGTGATCTCCTTCCCACACATATCCCCTAGAATTATTTCTCCTTCATTACTCCACAATTCCTTAGAGCACCCTCTCCTATAGTTCTCTTTTGAAATGCATAGAAAGAGCCTTCATCACTCTCTATTTTCTATAAATTATGAAAGAGTATCCTTGAGAAGCAATTTATTAAGGTATTAGGGTTCCTAACTTACCCAAAAATCTATGCTCTCTTACATCCTTGTACACTCACCCAAGGTACAAACTTAGTGCTTATTCTCTCATTCATTCCTCCTTTTACCAGGTTAACATTTTTTGGGTTTTTTAAGTCTAGTTTTTAGTTTGTGGTTCAAACTTCACACACACACACACACACACCCACACACACACATGTTATTTCATTAATACCCACACCTTGACATGGATGGAAGAGTCAAGGAATCCAGAGCTAACATTTCTCCTAACAAAAGGAAATATGTGACTCTTATATTGGAAATCAACACAAACTTCCATATAGGAGTCCCATGTCTCCATTTTAATGATTGCTTAAATCAATCAATGGAGATGGTTGGATCCATTAAAGGCACATGGATAAAGGAGAATCAATCTAATACTAAAACTTGGAAATAGAGGATTTACTCTCCCATAGACCCCTCTTTCCCTCTGGTGGAATCGCAACCCTTCTCATTCACGTGTTCTCTATATCCAATTACGACAATTATATATTATATTCCAACATTATTATTTACATAACTCTAGGGGTCAAAATTGGGGTATTACATTCCCCTTCCCATTGGAATAACATCATCCTTAATTTTCCCTTCTTACCAACAATGAGATCAAGTTTCCATTCTTTAATTGCATGCAAAATGTCATCCTCTTCTTTGCATTCAGGCATGGTTGTTGGTTATCTTGAACATAATTCTTATGCATTTTCTTTCACTGCCTTAAAACACCTTCAAGGTCTCGATATTCTAGTAAGTACCTATATCAATATAAAAGGAAAAACATGCATAATGTAGTTATTGAATTTATGAGATCCGTGACCTCAAAATGAGAACTCTAGCTCAAAATAACCATATTTTTGGTCAAAATTTCCAAAAAAAATCCCTGAATCGAAAAGTGATGTTCCTGTTGGAGTCGCCTTTTTCAGTGTCTTCAAATTTTAATTTTTAATTCTTGAAAATTGAAAGTTGGTCTTTACCTATCTTTTATCTTCACCAAAAATCTCAGAAGTCTCATCCCGCAAAGTAGCGATGATCATTATACTCTTAAGGCGAGACTTTTTTAATCGACTAAACGAGTTTTCACTTTATATACCTCAGGATATTGTGCTTCGGGAATTACAAATCACATGATTTACAAGCCCCGATCTGCGAATCCGTGAAACGACCTTAAAATTTTACCCAAGATCAATGCCTAGAGTAAGATCCTTTAAACCATAGTTAAGCATCATCGGGATTTCGCAATTTCGGCATTCGCTCTCCCAAAAAACCTTACCCCTGTATCCCCGATGTGCAAAGATGTGATATACTGTCAAAAGTTACCAAGGTTAATGCCAGGGGTGAGTTACTTTAAACCGTAGTTAAGCATCGTCTGGATTTCACAATTTCGACATTCAGTCTCCTAAAAAACCTTACCTATGTATCCCCGATGTGCAAACTTGCGAAATACTTTCAAAACCAATTAATTAAGATCTTAATTCGGATCATATTTACGCTTAACCAGATCGCGTCATCGTGATCTCGGGTTTTAAGAGGTTGAAAGATAGGAGTGAAAACTCCCGATACGGAGAACGCCGAAAAGGGGTAATTAAAGGTTAAATAAAGCTTAATTAAAAGAGTTAAGCCAAAATAATCAGCGCATTAATGCGATTTTTAAACACGCACAGTCTTCAGACAAATTTAAATGTTTTTGCGTCGTTTTATGTCCCGAGTCGTAAAAAATTTATAGCATTTATTTTGAAATAAGGTGAAATGACAAATAAAGATATTGCTTTTACTACTAAAATCTTTCCCCAAAAAAAATAATTTTCCTGTTCTGTTCGTAAGGACGTTGGGGTTTTAAATACTCGAAATATAGAGTTCTTTTTCTCACTGTTTTCATAATTTCATTCTATCTTGCGCAAAAGAAGTTTTTTTCGTCAGGCTAATTTCTATATGTATACACATTTTTATTGCAGAAGAGCTAAGTCAGAATCCTCTGCCATGGCCCCACAAAAATCATCCAAGGCAATTGTTGAGAGTTATGGGCAAGGCTCAGATAATGTTTCTGATACTTCACCTTGAAGTGTTGATTCTGTTAAGACCTGGTCATACGTCTCAGAGGTTCTGTAGTCCAAATTGGTGAACTATTCAGACAATTCCAGCGACAATGAAAATGACGACTTGGTCACCAAATACAAGATCGTCGTCCAAGTAGAGATGCATAAAGTAGCATCCAGGCCATGTCTTCTTCCTTACTATGATATGATCCGATGGGTGCTAGATCGTGTAGATATCCCAACCAAAACCATCATCAGTGAGCAGAAGGTCACTATTGGGACCTTTAAACTAGAACACTTGTAGGTGATGTACAAATTGTCATCCGCGCCGAACTTCACATACAATTTCGAGTTTCTAGAGGGTTTTAAATAGAAGGAATGTGAGAAATACAACAAAATCTTATCTGATTTGATTAAGGATTGGGTCTCACACCCCGTGAAGTTCAAGGCATATAGTAACGAAGTTTATTCCATTTCTTCCTTGGAACTGCAGTTCAAATACATAGCAATGATGACCTGCAAATTGTATGGGGGGGAAGACACCACACATTTTTTCCTCCTATGGGTGCCCCTGATTCACACAGTCGCTGAAGGCTTTTCTTTTTATTGGGCAAGACTGTTGTCAGATAGTCTATCCAGTCAGATTAAAGAATATCAGACGCAAAAGGCGAATGGGAAGACTGTCTCTTTCTTCATGTTTGCATACATCATGGATGTCATTTGTTTCATGACGCCTTTTCCCTTGATGAGTTGGAGCTGGACTCCATCCGATGCTGACCCCATCCATGTCTACCATTCAAAGATTTGGGAGAATAAGGAAACAGACTTCGTATACGAAATCTTCAATTGGGTAATGGTACTGATGCATGTCACCATATTCGGTAATCCACTACCCAGGATCTCGGATAGCATAACGAAAAATTTGAACAATGTGGCTGACTGGTACACAGAGGCAAAATTTTTGTACATCAGGGTTTTCGGCGCCTCTGTTCCTCCATATGCTCTACCATTGTTTATACCCGATAGGATGGATTGTTGTGAAATCGCTAGGCAAACCATGATTGGTGGCATAAGCAAAGAGCTTAAAAGATTTTCGAAGAAGATATGGCCACCTTTCCCCATTCATTTGAACACCTATTCTTTATTATATTTAGAGCATGCAAAGGTTGAGGCAACAACCTTAGAAGATATTAAATTGGTCCATATTGAATTCAATATACACAACCCACATAGGGTCGTGAGTAATCACATGGCTAGTTGTGGCCTTAAAATATTTGAACATGAGAATTCGCCTCATGATGATATTTTTCGAGGCGCGAGGTCTTATGCCGAAGTTTTGAGTCAGGTACAAGCCCTGTCACTTGAAGAGAGTGCCGGTTTTTTCAAATTCCAAGAACATAGGTAGAGCTGCCATCCCCTAGTACTACAGGGTAAGAACCCGATGACCACAGAGGTGCAACAAATGAAAGCCGAGGGCTCCAAATATTTAGCACCCAACCAAAAATAACATCAGGAAAAGAAAGAGAAAACTAGTGGCTTGAAACGAGAAGTTGAGACTGCCAATCCTCCAAAGAATCCAACCTCGGTTGTTACTTCGGGGAAATCGTCTAAGCAGATCGGCAATCCCATCGCTTCTATTACCCCCCTGTAGTCCATGAAGGGAATCCCTGACGTAGGTTGGATTTTCGGTGAGGAATTAATGCCCATAACTATGGAAGAGATTCCTCCGAATGAATTCTTCTTCGATAAGAAGAGAAAGGCTGTTGTGAAACAAGAACTCTATCGAGAAGCAGGCACAACAACCAAGAAATTTAAAATATTAGCTGATGGGAGAGCTATGAAAAAAGAGGAGTTTACAACACAAATAGCAGGGACATTGGGAGCTTTCGCTACAACAAACCAATATTTAGTCAGGTCCTTAAAGGATCAGTTGAAGTGAAAAAATCGCTTGATCAAAACATTAGAGGCTAAACTAGCCACGACAGAGGCAGCTGCCAAAGATCAGGTGAATACAGGTATAGAACA
>JZKD02S0807998.1:0-14518 GCA_000966675.3 Picea glauca | reverse complement strand
TATATTCTCAACATACTTTTGTTGTGAAAACCAAAGCTTACCATTCCTCCTGTCTTTGAATATCTCCATGCCCTAAATCTGCCTTGTTGCTCCTAGATCTTTCATATCGAACGTCCTAGCCATCTGAGCCTTTAACCTATTGATATCAGTTATGCTTTTTCTTGCTAAAATCATATCATCAACATACAATACTAATATAATGAATATGTCATTATTCAATTTCTTAAAGTAGACACAATGATCATACTCACTCCTTGTATAATTCTAGCTCACCATGAAAGAGTCAAATTTCTTGTACCATTGTCTGGGTGACTGCCTGAGACCATACAATGATTTCTTGAGCCTGCAAACAAATTTATTGTTGCAATTCTAAACGAACCCTTCAGTTTGTTCCATGTAAATTTTCTCATCCAAATCTCCATGTAAGAAAGCAGTCTTAATATCTAGTTGCTCCAACTCCAAATCAAGTAATGAAACTAATGCTAACACAATTCGAATTGAAGTAGTCTTTACAATTGGTGAAAAAATCTCATGAAAGTGAATACCTTATTTATGAGAATATCCTTTCACAACCAACCTTGCTTTGTACCTTTTCCACCTTATCATCAACACCCTTCTTTAGCTTGTAGACCCACTTGCAACCTACAGTTTTTTTGTCTCTTGGAAGTTCTACTAGGTCCCATGTGGAATTCCTCTCTAATGCCTTCATTTCTTCTTTCCATTTATCACTGTTAGAACCCTTCATAGCTTCCTGATAGCACGGAGGTTCATCATCATTAATACTTACAGAAACTGATGAAACAAAATCATCATACCTTATTGGAGGAACTCTGACTCGGGTAGATCTCCTTAGGGAAGTTTGTGTCTCATCCACATTCTGTTGATTGTTATCATCAACCATGTCTTCTTATATAGGAAACTCTTCATGAACATCTTCAGAAACTTGTTCATGTTCACTTCCATCTGTATTTGAACTGGTTTCAAATTGAATCTGTTGATACTTAGGTACTTCTTCCTATTTCATTTGAACATCTACATCTGATTTGATGAGAGATGATTCATCAAATATTACATCTCTATTAATGGTGATCTTGTGGGCAGTAGGATCCCACAACATGTACCCCTCTTCAGGAACCTTACATTCTATTTTTGTTGATGGTGATCGATTTACCAGATAACAAGATGTAGTTACTGCTTATGCCCATAGTTCTTGCTACAAATTGGCGTTACTAAGCATACTCCTTGCTCTTTCTAAAAGAGTCATGTTCATGTGTTCAGCAACTCCATTTTGCTGAGGAGTATAGGCAGTGGTTTTATGCCTATCAATCCCAAACTCTTTGCAATAGTTCTCAAATTCCATTGACGTAAATTAACCACCATTATCAGTTCTTAAACATTTAACGGATCTACCAGTGCTCTTTTCCACTAAAGCTCTAAACTGCTTTAAAACTGTAAATGCATCAGCGTTACTTTTCAACATATAGACCCAAACCTTTCTAGAGAAATCATCTATAAAAGTTACAAAATATGATGATCCTCCATATGAAATAGTAGGGGATGGTCCCCAAACATNTATATTCTCAACATACTTTTGTTGTGAAAACCAAAGCTTACCATTCCTCCTGTCTTTGAATATCTCCATGCCCTAAATCTGCCTTGTTGCTCCTAGATCTTTCATATCGAACGTCTTATCCATCTGAGCCTTTAACCTATTGATATCAGTTATGCTTTTGCTTGCTAAAATCATATCATCAACATACAATACTAATATAATGAATATGTCATTATTCAATTTCTTAAAGTAGACACAATGATCATACTCACTCCTTTTATAATTCTAGCTCACCATGAAAGAGTCAAATTTCTTGTACCATTGTCTGCGTGACTGCCTGAGACCATACAATGATTTCTTGAGCCTGCAAACAAATTTCTTGTTGCAATTCTAAACGAACCCTTCAGTTTGTTCCATGTAAATTTTCTCATCCAAATCTCCATGTAAGAAAGCAGTCTTAATATCTAGTTGCTCCAACTCCAAATCAAGTAATGCAACTAATGCTAACACAATTCGAATTGAAGTAGTCTTTACAATTGGTGAAAAAATCTCATGAAAGTGAATACCTTCTTTCTGAGAATATCCTTTCACAACCAACCTTGCTTTGTACCTTTTCCACCTTATCATCAACACCCTTCTTTAGCTTGTAGACCCACTTGCAACCTACAGTTTTTTTGTCTCTTGAAAGTTCTACCAGGTCCCATGTGGAATTCCTCTCTAATGCCTTCATTTCTTCTTTCCATTTATCACTGTTAGAACCCTTCATAGCTTCCTGATAGCACGGAGGTTCATCATCATTAATACTTAAAGAAACTGATGAAACAAAATCATCATACCTTATTGGAGGAACTCTGACTCGGGTATATCTCCTTAGGGAAGTTTGTGTCTCATCCACATTCTGTTGATTGTTATCATCAACCATTTCTTCTTCTATAGGAAACTCTTCATGAACATCTTCAGAAACTTGTTCATGTTCACTTCCATCTGTATTTGAACTGGTTTCAAATTGAATCTGTTGATACTTAGGTACTTCTTCCTATTTCATTTGAACATCTACATCTGATTTGATGAGAGATGATTCATCAAATATTACATCTCTATTAATGGTGATCTTGTGGGCAGTAGGATCCCACAACATGTACCCCTCTTCAGGAACCTTACATTCTATTTTTGTTGATGGTGATCGATTTACCAGATAACAAGATGTAGTTACTGCTTATGCCCATAGTTCTTGCTACAAATTGGCGTTACTAAGCATACTCCTTGCTCTTTCTAAAAGAGTCATGTTCATGTGTTCAGCAACTCCATTTTGCTGAGGAGTATAGGCAGTGGTTTTATGCCTATCAATCCCAAACTCTTTGCAATAGTTCTCAAATTCCATTGACGTAAATTAACCACCATTATCAGTTCTTAAACATTTAACGGATCTACCAGTGCTCTTTTCCACTAAAGCTC
Organism: Picea glauca; assembly: GCA_000966675.3. Classification (NCBI taxonomy): domain Eukaryota; kingdom Viridiplantae; phylum Streptophyta; class Pinopsida; order Pinales; family Pinaceae; genus Picea; species Picea glauca. The sequence continues at coordinate 11,511 of JZKD02S0807998.1, read as the reverse complement.
TAAACTGCTTTAAAACTGTAAATGCATCAGCGTTACTTTTCAACATATAGACCCAAACCTTTCTAGAGAAATCATCTATAAAAGTTACAAAATATGATGATCCTCCATATGAAATAGTAGGGGATGGTCCCCAAACATYAGAATGGATATAATCAASGATTCCTTCAWTGGTGTGTYTTTYGGTTTTAAATCTCTGCCTMTTCTGTTTTCCATAAATACAGTGCYTGCARMAATCTAAYTTTAAAGAMTTTAGAMTAGGAAGYAAYTTGCGATYAGAKAATACYTTCAATCCTTGTTCRCTCATATGGCCCAACYGTTGATGCCACAGTCRAACATAATCATTGTCTTTCTCMGATATTGTTGTCGCATGATCTRACTCAGYTCTTCCTTCTAAYAGAAACAKGTTACCAACCTTCTTCGCTTTCATAACYAGTAGRATTMCTTTGTAKACCTTCATAACTCCACCTTGAACAATACTCTTATATCCTCCAGTGTCTAAGACTCCCAAAGAAATTAGGTTCTTCCTAAGMTCAGGTACATGTCTCACATCAATTAGTATTTTAACAATTYCATCAAACATCTTAATTTGAATGCTAACAATTCCCACAACTTTACATGAAATATCATTTCTCGTGTAAACTATTCCATCGTCTATAGATTGGTAAGTAATAAACCAGTGTCTATGAAGACACATGTGATTTGAAGCACCAGAATCTAATAACCATTGTTGATCATGGCGTGAACCAATAGTAATTGATAAAACTTCATCAATCATACATGAACATGTTGTTGAACTTGTTTCAGTTGTGTTTGCTTCCTTCGTCTCTTTTGGAGGGTCTTCTTTGGAGGCTTGTTGTCTCTTCCAACAATCCTTCTTCAGGTGTCCATATTTTCCACAAAACCAGCACTTAATTTTTATCTTCTTTCCCTTCAACTTTGACCAAGAGAAATCCCTATGACTGTGTCCTCTTTCTTTAGGTCTGCCTCTGATCGCCATTACCTCAGATGTAGAGGTTCATAAATTGGATTTCTTCCTTGTTTCCTCAGATAGTAAAGCTCCGACAATATCATCAAACTCAATACTTTATGTTGAACTGAAACTAATAGAGGTAACAAAATGATCCCATGACACAAGCAAAGAACACAATAATGCAATTGCCTTATCTTCATATTCAAATTTCACTCCCATGCTATCCAACTGGACTAAAAGAGTACTAAAAGTATTTAAATGATCAACTATTTCCGTACCTTCCTTCATGCACAAACTGTACAATTGTCTTTTCAGGAAGATCATGTTTGTCAAGGATTTAGTCATATACAAGCTTTCCAGCTTCATCCATAAACCGATTGTTGTCTTCTCCGAGACAATTTTGAATAGAGCATCATCATCCAAACACAGGTGTATGACACTCAGTACTCTCGCATCTATCTCATCCCAGTCATCATCTGTTATGGTTGTGGGTGTCTTTTATTTTCCCAAAAGCGCCTTCACCATGCCTTGTTGCACGAGTAGATCGTGCATCTTAACCTTCCAGATCTTGAAATTGTTCTTTCCATTGAACTTCTCAATTTAGAACTTAGCACACTGCGTCTTTTCCATTAGAGGAAACATTCCAAAAAACACCACTGCTTATAATAACCAAGGCCCTTTGAAAAAAAAAATATGTGTGAAGGAATGATGGTAAAAAAACTCCAAAGGTTTAGTAAAAAAGTTTAATCAAAACCTTTTAAAACATCCATACCTTAACCTTGATACCTCGATTTTATTTTCAAATAAATTTGTGACCTTTGTTTTTTTTTTTAAATGGAGTCGCCGTCGCACCTCCCGATGCAGCTTCTCTGCGATGTGCGTCAATGGGTCGTCACACCTCCAAAGAAAACCAGGTTGCGGCTATTGGTCCAGATTGTTGCCACTCGTCGTAGCTCAAACCTACGGCAATTTTTCGAATCTGGAAGAAATGGAAGTTTCATAGCATGGTCGACGTGTCTAAGAAGATTAGGGACTCACGACAATCTGGAATCGACACGCACGATTCATACAGCATCAAGAAAAACGCTCCACGGATTTCCAAAGCTTATGCTTAATATTGCCAACAAATCTCACCCCTCCTCTGAAGGATGACGTCTGCAATTTCTCCCTCAATTCACAATCTTGCACCATGACTAGCTTGTTGGTCTCATAAATCTTTAACCAGAAACCCTCTGGTAACACTTGTTATATTTGTAAATGCGGAAACACAAATATCATATAAAATAATCAATAAATATGCAGACAAGAAACACAACGATTTACGTGGTTCACCCAAACGTTGGGCTACGTCCACCAATCAAAAGTATCAATTGTCTTATTATTCAAATCAAGGAGAGTACAACAGCTCACTCACACTCCTCTTTCACTCATGTCTGCCTCTATAGGCTTACATAAATACATTTACACAGGAAACTAAAAATGAATGTGCTCATATCATTGGTATCATTTAGTTAAAACCAATTCGGAATAATAGGATCTAAAATCCTAATCCTAGGAGTTTGTTGTCATCGTTTAACATAGTTGAGAAGCATGTTTTTCACTCAATGATTACTTGTCTTCCCATGAATGCCCTTATATGGTTCCCTTGTCTACAAATATCCTTCATTTCATCTTGTTTTATTTTCCAAGTTTTATTCACAAAAAGCATCATTACATTGTTGGATTTGTGACCAAGCTCTCCTATCTTTTTCTCAAAGTTGTGAGCTACCTACGTTGATTGTCTGCATCATCCCTCTTATAGTAGTGACTTCCCCTCGTTGGTTTATTTTCTATTTGGGTTTGGTTCCATCCTCTTGTCACAATTGTTCACTTGGATCTATGGTTTCACCCCTAATGTTTATGGGATCATCTTCATTGTTTTGTTAAGAAGGCTATCAAAACATCCACTATAGGGAGAGCACCTCAAAAACAAGGGCACACTTTATCTTCCATTGTTTGNCATCAAACATCTTAATTTGAATGCTAACAATTCCCACAACTTTACATGAAATATCATTTCTCGTGTAAACTATTCCATCGTCTATAGATTGGTAAGTAATAAACCAGTGTCTATGAAGACACATGTGATTTGAAGCACCAGAATCTAATAACCATTGTTGATCATGGCGTGAACCAATAGTAATTGATAAAACTTCATCAATCATACATGAACATGTTGTTGAACTTGTTTCAGTTGTGTTTGCTTCCTTCGTCTCTTTTGGAGGGTCTTCTTTGGAGGCTTGTTGTCTCTTCCAACAATCCTTCTTCAGGTGTCCATATTTTCCACAAAACCAGCACTTAATTTTTATCTTCTTTCCCTTCAACTTTGACCAAGAGAAATCCCTATGACTGTGTCCTCTTTCTTTAGGTCTGCCTCTGATCGCCATTACCTCAGATGTAGAGGTTCATAAATTGGATTTCTTCCTTGTTTCCTCAGATAGTAAAGCTCCGACAATATCATCAAACTCAATACTTTATGTTGAACTGAAACTAATAGAGGTAACAAAATGATCCCATGACACAAGCAAAGAACACAATAATGCAATTGCCTTATCTTCATATTCAAATTTCACTCCCATGCTATCCAACTGGACTAAAAGAGTACTAAAAGTATTTAAATGATCAACTATTTCCGTACCTTCCTTCATGCACAAACTGTACAATTGTCTTTTCAGGAAGATCATGTTTGTCAAGGATTTAGTCATATACAAGCTTTCCAGCTTCATCCATAAACCGATTGTTGTCTTCTCCGAGACAATTTTGAATAGAGCATCATCATCCAAACACAGGTGTATGACACTCAGTACTCTCGCATCTATCTCATCCCAGTCATCATCTGTTATGGTTGTGGGTGTCTTTTATTTTCCCAAAAGCGCCTTCACCATGCCTTGTTGCACGAGTAGATCGTGCATCTTAACCTTCCAGATCTTGAAATTGTTCTTTCCATTGAACTTCTCAATTTAGAACTTAGCACACTGCATCTTTTCCATTAGAGGAAACATTCCAAAAAACACCACTGCTTATAATAACCAAGGCCCTTTGAAAAAAAAATATGTGTGAAGGAATGATGGTAAAAAAACTCCAAAGGTTTAGTAAAAAGGTTTAATCAAAACCTTTTAAAACATCCATACCTTAACCTTGATACCTCGATTTTATTTTCAAATAAATTTGTGACCTTTGTTTTTTTTTTAAATGGAGTCGTCGTCGCACCTCCCGATGCAGCTTCTCTGCGATGTGCGTCAATGGGTCGTCACACCTCCAAAGAAAACCAGGTTGCGGCTATTGGTCCAGATTGTTGCCACTTGCCGTAGCTCAAACCTACGGCAATTTTTCGAATCTGGAAGAAATGGAAGTTTCATAGCATGGTCGACGTGTCTAAGAAGATTAGGGACTCACGACAATCTGGAATCGACACGCACGATTCATACAGCATCAAGAAAAACGCTCCACAGATTTCCAAAGCTTATGCTTAATATTGCCAACAGATCTCACCCCTCCTCTAAAGGATGACGTCTGCAATTTCTCCCTCAATTCACAATCTTGCACCACGACTAGCTTGTTGGTCTCATGAATCTTTAACCAGAAACCCTCTGGTAACACTTGTTATATTTGTAAATGCGGAAACACAAATATCATATAAAACAATCAATAAATATGCAGACAAGAAACACAACGATTTACGTGGTTCACCCAAACGTTGGGCTACGTCCACCAATCAAAAGTATCAATTGTCTTATTATTCAAATCAAGGAGATTACAACAGCTCACTCACAACAGCTCACTCACACTCCTCTTTCACTCATGTCTGCCTCTATAGGCTTACATAAATACATTTACACAGGAAACTAAAAATGAATGTGCTCATATCATTGGTCTCATTTAGTTAAAACCAATTCGGAATAATAGGATCTAAAATCCTAATCCTAGGAGTTTGTTGTCATCGTTTAACATAGTTGAGAAGCATGTTTTTCACTCAATGATTACTTGTCTTCCCATGAATGCCCTTATATGGTTCCCTTGTCTACAAATATCCTTCATTTCATCTTGTTTTATTTTCCAAGTTTTATTCACAAAAAGCATCATTACATTGTTGGATTTGTGACCAAGCTCTCCTATCTTTTTCTCAAAGTTGTGAGCTACCTACGTTGATTGTCTGCATCATCCCTCTTATAGTAGTGACTTCCCCTCGTTGGTTTATTTTCTATTTGGGTTTGGTTCCATCCTCTTGTCACAATTGTTCACTTGGATCTATGGTTTCACCCCTAATGTTTATGGGATCATCTTCATTGTTTTGTTAAGAAGGCTATCAAAACATCCACTATAGGGAGAGCACCTCAAAAACAAGGGCACACTTTATCTTCCATTGTTTGNAAGAGGGCAATAACCATGAAATCCTTACCAAGTTTAAGAATTAACAAGATGAAACCCTAATTCCACCATAAGCAAGAAATAATCCTCCAAGAGAGTTAGTGCATCATCCATCCATACAAAAACAAAGAAAATCCATAACAAGTGCACAAGAGAGAAGAGATTTCCCAAAGAGGGAAAAAATTTCATCCAAGTACCTCTCACAATGGGAGGGATATGTTATGAAATTAGATTCACATGATCTTTATTTATACAAAAACCTTAAAACATAGTTTGTCCACTTAGCAAGGGTAAAACATAAGATAAGGGGTCAACAACCCTTATATTACCCTTGCATAAAATAATAATATTTAATTTTCACTTTAACACAAAAGAAAACCTAAAAAAAATATGACATCACCCCTTTGGGGGACGTTTTGGCACTTGAGCAAGTCATTTGAGAGGAAGATGGAGGTCGTTGGGGCTCCTTGAGCCTCCTCATCATGTGCTAGGGTCAATCCATGTCTCCTCTAGTCAAAATGTTCCAAGTGTCAATGTGTACCTCCATCAACACCAAACCCTATCCCCTTCATGACGTCAACCCTCAAGGAGGTGACATTTTGCCTCTCTTAAGCAAGTTGTTTGGGTGGTAGAGGCTAGGTTAGGCCCATCACGATGTATTGTAGGCCTCCAAAGGCAAATCTCTGTCATCTGACATGTGGACCCTAGGCATCCATCCTGTGGGATTCTTTCCCCATGGAATCCCAAACTAAGCTTGTTCTCCCAAAACTGGCCACCAAGCAAGGTCCTGCAAAATAAAAGGGTACACCCTCCAAAGATCTCAAGTCAAATATATCATGACAAATGTAAACCATATCTAATAAGCAAGTCACTTAAACATGTGCATCAAAACCACCTCATCAAATTAAACAAATGATCAAAACCCTATACAGTTGACCAAGTTTAAGTATGGCATGGGTCTCATAGGAGTCTTATTGGGTAGACCAAAGCCCTCAAGTAGGGGATTCTCCCAAGGATGGCCTTTCAAGGTTATGTATTGGGTGATGAGGTGGACGGGGTTTAGATTTCATAGGTCGATGAGTTTCATGAAATACAAGGGCTCATATTATCTCATTTATGGGTGCCTTTTAGAGGGTGTGTGGCACCTTCATTTGTGATGCACTTTTTCCAAGCCCATCTTCTTGCCACTCTTTTCATGTTTTAAGGAACAATTTGAAGGCCATTGTCCTGGCGTGGTGTCCAGATAATGACAGTGTCACTTACAAATACCTCTTGGAAATGAATAGGATGGCCTGTGATGATACACCCTTTCTCTCAATTGTGTAACTGAAAGCCACTACCCTCGCTTGGTGACCAGATGATGGTAATGTCATAGTGCTAAATACCCATGATCATGATATTTTGGCTCGTGATGAGACCTCTCATCCTCCAACTAACCCCTTAAGCATTCACATTCATTTTGTAGGTCTCCTTTTCTTACAGAGAATCATTTCATTTCTTTCTTGGGGATCCCTGGGTGAAGAATCTGGAAGGTCTATATATAGGCTTTTATCTTTTTAGCCAACAAGAATCCCTCTAGGCCTTCAACCCCTTCTTCCCATGAAATGAGGTACATGCCCTTCTTGGGTCACTAAATTCAAAGGGCCTAGAAGAGGACAATGATGGGAGTGTAGTAAGCAGAAGGTGGTAAGTATGGTCAAGAATGGTACGATAACCCTTGGACCCCCAGTCACAAGCCTTTCCCAAAGGTTGGCCACTTACTAGGAAATATATGACACTCACCAAGGTGAAATAGGGTCAAAAGCATAATGTCCAAGAAGACATTGTATAATCAAAAGCATCTCAAATACAACATGGTTAAATGCCTTAAATATTAGGGTGATTACCTGCCACAATACTTGACATGTACTACATGGAGCAAGACCCATATGCCTTCGAGAAGCTAGTTGGTGTGGTGGATGCGTTGAAAATGGATCAGAATGTAGTGATAGAGTGGGATTTTGTATGTGCAAGTGGACATTGTTGGTCATATAGTCTCTCGACACTCCATATCTACAACCTGAGGGCCTCAAGACATGATCTCCTTAGTTATCCCACAAAATGGGGATAATAGGAAGTAAACTCTAAGGCAAGGGTAGTAGTTGGTGTTTCCTCCTTAGTTCATATTCAGCTTGATAAGTGGTAAGGTTGGGATAACTTCACAGTGATGCCTATGGATGACTTTGAGGTGATTATTGGGCAGGAGTTCCTAAGGAGGACACATTCAGTCCTCATTCCATGTATGGAAAAGATGGTTATAAATGGTGAATGAAAGGTTTTGGTTGTGCGCACGACCATAAGGAAGTTTGGTGGAAAGGTTCAACTTGTGTTTTCATTAAGCATGAAGAGAGAAGCAAGGTAGAATGGATCAGAGATTTATGCAGCAACTATTGGAAAATTTCAAGAGGATGGAGTGGGGACGCCTGTTCCACCTAAGCTCACTGACTCGTTTGGTAACTTTGTGGAAAAAATGTCGAATAAGTTGCTTGAATTTCTCTCACTGCAATGCACTGTTGACTATAATATAGAGCTAGAGTCTGGGTTGCAACCACCGACAAGAGCTTCTTACCAATTGTCTAGACCTGAGTTGGAAGATTTGAAGTGACAATTGACACAATTGATTGAAGAAAGTTTCATTTGTTCATCCAGGTCATTTGTTCATCTAGGACACTTCAGAGCTAGGGATGTGTTTGGATTATCGTGCATTGAAAAAACAGACTATGAAGAACTAATACTCGTTTCCTTTAGCTGCAAATCGATTTGACAATTTGGCCAAGGCCGAATAATTTTCAAAGCTTGAATTGCAACATGGGTATTATCAGGTGTAGATTGCAGATGGGGATGAGGTGAAGACAACCATGGTGACGAGGTATGGAAATTATAAGTACCCAATGATGCATTTTGGTTTGTACAATGCCCCTGCAACCTTTTGCACATTTATGAATGATGTGTTGTGTATGTTTTTGGACAAGTTCGTTGTGGTGTGTTTATATGACATCGCGGTGTACAATGAAAGTATAAAGAAGCAAAAGAATCTTTTGGCATAGGTCTTTGAGGTGTTGTAACAGAATCAATTGTTCTTGAAGAGGTCTGAGTGTGTTTTTGGGTAGATTGAGACACCATTCTTGGGAAATTGGATTGGCCAAGGATGCATTTACATGGAACCTACAAAGGTCAAGGAAATCGAATATTGGGAAGAGATAAGGATACTTCATGGAGCGAGGATAATTTTGTGAGTGGATGAAGAAGGATGTGGAGTACATTTGCACTTGCCTTATATGCCAATAGGATAAGACATACATTGGAATGAGAGAAGATCTATTGTTTCCTTTACTAATTTCAGAGAGACCATGGGTGAGTGTCTTGATAGACTTCATGACACATATTCCGATGGTTCAGGGATACAACGGTATTTTGGTCGTGGTGGATTGATTCTCCAAGTCTGTTATATTCATTAGGAAGAATATGCCTTGCATCACAGAAGAAGTTGCAATTTGTTTTTTAAGCACATAGTGAAGTATTGGGATCTTCCTCTTAACATTGTGTCAGAGAGGGATGTAAGGTTCATGAGTAAGTTTTGGACAACATTGTTCAATCTTGTGGGGATGAAGTTTTTGAAGAGTTCATCCTAGCATCTGCAAGCATATGGGCAGACCGAACGAAACAATGCACTTCTGGAGGACTACTTACAACAGTATGTGCAAGGTCGGACTTGTTGGATGCCACCTAGTTCAACTACAACCTAAAAAAGAGTTTGGTGATGGGATACAATACATTCGAGTTGATGAAGGGACAAAAACCCACGACTCCTCATTTTGTGGCAGGGCTACGACAAAACGAATCCATCAACCGTGGGTTTCTTGAAGAGTTGGTAGGATCAATTGGAGATAGCTCGCACACACTAGACTAATGCAGTAGACAAAATGAAGTAGTGGGAAAATCATAGTAGGTGAGACACACATTTCTAAGTAGGAGAGTTGGTCTTACTCAATATGAGAAGATATCAATTCCCACCACCGAAAGGGATGGATCCATCTCTTGTGCGAAGGTATGAGGGGCCATTCAAAGTTCTTGAGAAGATTAGCAACGCCACCTAAAGATTGGATTTTTCATTCCACATGAGACATATTCATCATGTCTTCCACGTTATCCAGTTGAAATCATGCCAAAGGGACCCAAATGACCCAAGTCGATTTGAGCCATCCAGAACACCAACCATGGTTGCATACAAGTCATAGTTGGAGTTAGAGAAGATTTTTGTGCATCACATCTTGGGATAGGGTAGAGGTTGAGTGCATGAATACTTTGTCGATTGGAAGGACAAACCTGACGAAGAGGACAGTTGAGAAATATATGAGTCCTTGTGGAAATATGATGAAAGGATTCATGAGTTTGACAGAGGTTGTTATGGATCGCAAGTGCAGCTAAAGTTGCCAAGACGAAAACAAGTTTAGTCGGGGGAGATATAAGGCCTCCTGTGACACCCATATAGTGCACACACTCCTTGGGAAGATTTGATGATGAGTGCATAAAAGAGCACAAGGAGGATGACATTGGTTTGGAAAGAACTTGTCTTATGGGTGTGGGTAAGAGAACCTTGGGGAATGATGGTGATATGTGAACCCAAGGGGGCACACACCCTTATTCCTTTGCAATGAACAATGGGGACTTTGGTTGCATTTGGGAAAAGATGGGAAAAATTGGGAGCATTCCCAAGTAGTGGAATCGTGTTCCCTTCGTAGCATGGGCATGTTGGAGAGGTTGGATGACCCCATTGACACACCCACGGAGAGTCGCGACGATTGGCACAAGGAAGAGCACAAGGCAAGGGGAATATTACCAAGGATGGGGCACGTCGGTCCAAGAAATGTGACAGTTAATGGGCCCACGAGATATTTTTGGTGCACTGGGTCCATGAAGGTGTCTGATGATTTGTTTGGGAATGATGGTTCGTGAAGGGGTGCGACACACCCAAAAGATGCAACGATTCATGATGGGGACCCTTGGAGTCCATATAAGAGAACATGACACACAATCAAGTGAACAAGGTGAGAGACATGAGTTATTCTGAGGCTAGTTGCATAGGTGAGGTGCACGACAGGCTGAGGAAAGGAGGAGCAATGAAGGAAGTCTTGGTGTGACGAATTTGCAATCCTAGAAAGTTCTGTTGTATGGGGAAAAGTCGTGAGACTCTTCCCATATGTGTAACTGGGAAAATAGTGTCCTCTCTATATTGTATTGTTTCTATTTTGTAATATAATAAACAAAGTCGAGTATTAGACATCGTTGATGTCGCCCCCACTATATGTGTGTCTCTTGTGTTTCACATGTTTTATGTTGTATGCCAAAATGATTATGTGTTAAAGAATGTTAACGATTTTCTAAGTATACAATTGAGTTGTGCCGAGTAGGAGTGTGAATCGTATGTAAACTAGAACAAAGTATGGGTATTCTCTAGGTGAAGAGGTGTAGTCCAGGTGAAGTATCTGTTATATCATTTTTTTTCCACACTCCATGCATCTTTCTTTGATGGCCTTCACTTTCCCTCTGCAGACTCAAATTCCCCATTTTTCTCATTCCAGAGTAAAAAATTCAAAATGTTTTACATATATGTGGGCCACATTTAGACAACTCGCGTATATGCAAGTTTCTCCATTACACCGCGTACATCGGGTTTTGTACTCATAAAGTAAAAAATATGTCGGATTTCCATGCCAAGTCACGAGATCTATGATCCTTGACCTTCCATATATTGGAAACGCATTGAATTGTCCCTTCAAATCCATTTGAAGGATATAAATTGAGCCATATACAAGCCTTAAGGAATTCATCATTGAGAGAAAAGACACTCTAGAGAAATTTCACCTCATATTGAGTTTGCATCCCTTTGTCCTTGAAACTCTAAACTTCTTTTGTGTTCATCCCCCAAGCTCTTCTTAAATTTAGCAGTCGAGTCCATAAGAATAGCATTAAATGTGACTCAAGAAATGTGAAAGAATGGGACACATAATGGCAGAGAATCGGAGTGAGAGTTGGGAATGAAAATGCAAGTCCGCGAGTCCGATATTTTATAATAGATGAAGTGGTTGTGAAAT
>JZKD02S0807932.1:0-14518 GCA_000966675.3 Picea glauca | reverse complement strand
ATGAGTTGGCACATACATGAGGTGTATAGTTGAAGATGTTGGTACATATTGATGAGTCATAGTTGATGAGTAGTTGAAAAATGATTGGTACATACTTGGTACATGGTTGGTTGCAGTTTTTTATGGTACTGGTTGATTATAGGTTATTTGGTATAGGTTGGTGCATGGTTGATGCACTTGTTTATGGTACAGGTTAATTACAGGTTGAGGTACATGTTGATACATGGTTGATGCATGGTTCAGGCTTATTGGTACAGGTTTAAAGTGTTATATCTCATAGTGATAGTGTGACAGTGGTTTCATCATTCTACTTCTACTTTAGTGCGGTTATACGAGGCAAGGACAGGTGGTTGTAGCCACCTTCCAGTTGTAGCTGGAGAACATAGGGGGTTGTAGCCTCCTTCTGGTTGTAGCTAGAGAATTAGGGAGTTGGAGATTCCCTCAGGTTGTAGCCTAAGAAACTAGGGGCTTGGAGCCTCCTTCCAATTACAGCTGGAAAACAAAGGAAGTTGGTGCTTCCAATGAATGTAATTCTTTAAGACATGTAAGAAAAATCATTATGTGGTTTTCTCCCACTTTGGGTTTCCATGTAAAACACTAGTGTACTATGTATGTGTATGATTGTTCATTTTTTCATTGATCATTATTGGATGATAATTCCACATTGATATAACACTTATATTATTTGGTTTAAAAAGGATTATAATTGCTCTATTATTGATTCACCCCCCTCTCAGTAATCCAACGACGTCAAATGGGTTGTGACCTATACAATGGTGTTCAAATTTGTTGTACTTGTGTTATGAAATCCAAATTGTCATTCCAAGTGTCTGAGTGCTTGTGATTATACAACCTTTGTTTGAACATTGATATCTGTAAGAAAGGTTCTGGATGGGCCAATCCTTGTATCCAATGTAGTCCAAAGTGAATTATAGAATATGTTGATAAATGTTGGATCCAGGTATTAGAAATAATGGATGGAGAGAAACTAACATGTCCCAACACAGATGCAACAAGTAGTTTGGGTATGTGTTGTGATGTAGGAGCATTTTACCTCTAGAATAGACTTTGTTGATTAGCCCTTAGGGGTAGTTGATTTTACCAAGGGAGTGGTGATGTGAGTGGGAAATATCGCTTACAGACTTAGAATATAAGGGATCCAATCATGCATACAGAAAATGACCATTTAAAAGCCTCTACATTTTCCTATTCTCCCAACACAAAACCCCACATTCATGCAATACAAAGGTGCAAACAATATTAGGTAACTCTACCTTGAATCCTTCATTTGATGTCGATTCCTTTTCTTTGACTCGCTCCTTGAATGCAAGCCTCCTCCCAAAGCTAACCTACATTCACACATGGAAAAACAGAGAGCTGCAAACATGCATTTCATATACTAATTGTTGGGTTAGATGTGACAATATTATAAAATAAATACACAATTTGATCACATGATATGGTGTGACGAAAAAAGTATTCCTTTTTGTATTAATATTCACAAGACTAAACTTTACAATATGTGGTCATCACTGCTCCTTGAACCTAGTCCTGGGCTCCTCTTCACAATGCACCAACTACTCAACCTCACAATACAATTGCAGGAAATTGGGGCAAAGGGGGGATAAATTTGGGTAGAGTTTCTATACTCTTCTTCTTCTATTTTTAAATGGGACCCCTACCCCTTATTTTATAGGTAGTTATCCGGTTGAATGACGGGCCATAGGCAATCAAACAGTTTTATCAATTTCCCAAAACTCTGTTTCCCATGTGCAACTTTCCATTTTTCGTGCTTTTGTCAGTATACGTAGGTTGTAGAAGGCCTGCAGGCATATGGATGTGTGTATACGTGATCTGTAGAAGTCCAGGGCATGTGTGGCTCAAAAAAGAGGGATTTTTAGAAGAGCTTGGCTCAAGAAATTGACAAATAGCAGGGCCTGAGGATAGGTATGCAGGTTGGGTGCAAATTAGGTTTATAACAAGTGGGTTCCCTCAATTAAAATTATTGTAATTTCTATGCTGTATTAGATTCTAGAAGGATTTGCATATGATAAGGTTAGTTTGATTGAGAAAGTTTTTGTTACGAAGGAATAGTTTTGGAAAGCTAAATATGTAATCGAATATGCCTTGTTAGAATATTTTGAGGCTTGAAAGAGATTTAGGGATAAATGAGGATATTTTGGATCTAATGGATCCTAGGAGTTTGTTTAGAGAGATATTTTAGGATTTGAACCAAATTATGGTGTTAGAATCCTTCCTTTTTAACTTGTTTTACACCTAAGGGTATTGGATAAGGAATTAGACAGAGTGAGAAAGAGGTGTATGTGCGAGAGAAGTTGAGTGTGGCCAAAGGGCCAAGACGGAAGCCGAATTAATGTTAAATATGGTCAATTGAATGTAAGAGGGCCAAGACAAAGGCCAAATTAATGCCAAATTTGAGCAAGTGATTTCAGAGCCCTATTTTTAAAATCATAGTATTTGATTTCAGGAACGAGATTCACCTTTGTCCAAAAATGAAGGCATTCTATGGAGTGTTTCGTTTGAGGTTGAGGTAATTTTGCAAAAAACTGTAAATGGGGAATTTAAATCCTTGTGTTTTTAATTCAATAATGAGGAATCATGCCAAAGGTCATTGGTCACGAGAATGCATAAAGGTGCATTATGTAAGGTATTTTGATTGACTAGGATCAAATAGAAGAGGTAGTTGCAAAGGATGACATTCTATACCTTTAGCACTTCTACAAATCTAATAAGACATTTATACATAAGGTCTAATCCTTTGTACACATTCTAACGATTCCCACCCCCTAGCCTTTGGAAAAGTAGCATTAGTGCTTTGAGGAGTTATTTTTGTCCTTGATAGTTTGAGTCTTTGTTCTTCACCCTATATGATTATAATCTTTATTTACATTCTAATTATTGGGGTTCCTCCCCAAACCATGTCCAAGGCCCCAAGACTAATAACTATTGTTGAAATACTCCTAATGTCACTAATATCATCACCCATATTTGAAGGATATCATTGGTAGGTTATCTGTGGTGATTTCAGATGTATTGCATGGCCCTTAATACCTGAAAGCTTCATTTATGGCCGAAGGCTCAAGTTTCCTCACTTGAACATGTAAAGGACCCCAGTTCCCATACATATTAACTCATATCCTCCTAATGTCACTGGTATCCCCACTTGGAGGTGAAGGATACCCTTGTTGATGCCTCAAACCACCACAACTAACCTCTTGAGGGTTTGAAATTGGCCTCCTACTAGGAATATGGGTACCATTCATGTGTGTTTCATAATGATAATGTGTCTTAGGATCCGTACGATGGTTGAGGGAGAAAAATAAGGGTCTTAGGCCCTAAAAATATATTCACAATATTCGGTGTGTGTGTGTGTTCATTTATGATTGTAGTGGCTTGTATCCCTCTCTCCAATGTTCAATGCTTTGGGAAAGACCACCCAACTAATGGTTCCAACTATTGATGAATCTTGTTAGGGATAAACATCAACCTACAAAACTTCTTACACACAAGGATTATGGCTTTATTCTCAATGGAACCAAATCAACATAAAAATGAAATTCTGGAAACAACATGATCAACTACTTCAACCCTAAAGTCAAGCAAACAATAATTACAATGTATTATTATGGTAATAAGGAAAAACATACTTCAACTCAAACTTTTAATACTAAGCAAATCTTACATACACATACATTGTCTTCTAAAATAAAATAGTACCATGTATGTATTTATAAATGGAAATTAGCATATAATTCACAATGTCTTCACAAGTTTCATGTTCCTATGATCAAACTCCATTCAGCTGATACTCCTATATGAAATGGAAATTATTTAAAACTATTGTTATATGGATATTAATTAAACCACATATGAGATAAAAATTAATTAATACATATGATACGGATACTAATTATAAAATATGAGATGGATGTCAATTGAAACATGTGAGACATGGCCAATATTGAACACTTATGTGGAACAACTTCATGAGAAGGTGACAATAAAAAAAAACAAGAAAACGCCCTATGCATGATATGCCAAAATACATGAAACCTAAAATGCATGAATGGATAGAAATTAAATGCATTTACGATCCCACTCGACCATTCTTTTGATGGCACATGTTACCAACTAGTGAATGGTTCATCCCATGCACATTCCCAGCAACATAAATAAGACAATGTATCAAGTTGTGTATGGTATGTATGGCATGTGGATGGCCTCCAAGATATGGATATATCTTTGTGTAACCTCCAATATTCTCAATGTGAAATGTATAACTTTGAAACCTCTTCCAATTGTTGTGTATGACTAGGTGAAGGAAGCTATGACTGTGTATGTATTCAACACACACCAAATTTGCTAGATAGAAATTAGAAATCTAACTAAAATAATGAAAAAAATAGTTAGTGGAAACATTACATATTAAACCTCTTGCAAATTGAATAGTGGACACAACATATCTATTGAAGTTCTTCAATTTCCAATTGAGAATGAAACTATGGAGTTGAATAATACAGATGCAATCATCGTATCCATTCACTTAACACAATTGGGATAGAAATTCCATCCAAAAACCATTAACACTCTCATAAGAACATAGCTCCTCCTCCTTTGTATTCTCTCCTCTTGGCCCAAAATATCCATTGATATTTAAGTTACAAGAAGATATAGGACAATTTGGGGTAATAGGAAGGAAAAGAGACTAACCTTTCATTTTCCATTCGTCTCTCTTTCTCTCTCCTATTTTCATTTTCTTGTTTTATTTAATTTTTTTTTTTTCCTTTCTTTTGTTTCATTTAATTTTTTAAAACTTGCATTGTATTTTATCATTTCCCTGCCCTCATTAATCGATGAATTACACTTAGGTACTAAGAATTACAACCATTCACTTGTTCTAATTTATTTCAGATCACTCCTCTTGATTGAGAGGCCCTTTGGTCTCCAAAATATTAGAGGAAACCAATCTAGATCAATGTTCCTTCCATTCGCTTCTCTAGAGCATGACACTAAATCTGTATCCTAGATAAAATTATGACTCTGGATCACAAATTTGGCTACTATATTTGGTTCCATCTATGATATGAAAATGAAAAGGTTTGTGTATACAAAATTGCAAGTGTAAAATGTATGTGTCTTGGGAAATTGGATCAAGTTTCAAGCACATGAACTTATTGAGTTTTTTTTACTTAAAATGAACAACATAAATAGTCATAAACAACCATATAAATAATCACATAAAACAACAAAATGATAAAGAAGTTTGCCCCTCTCTTGGGATACATCTCTTGGTCCAGCTTCTAATGGATCATTTTCATTATATGCTCAAAAGTGTTAAAACAATGCTATACAATGCTCAGAATGCAAAATAGATGGCTCCAGAATGTCCAAAAACCCCTGTCTAGGCTCTTTCTACACCTTGTTGGGCCAAAAAATGAGAAAAATATCCTTCTCTGAAGTTTTCCCCCAAAATCTACAGTCAAACTTTCCTCCAAAATGCAAACAATGTGCAAAAACTCAGCTCCCTCTCTCCAAACCTATCTCTCACACACATTCTGGGTTGTGGGAGATTTTGGCACGCCGTTAGCGCAATTCCAGCACCTAACTCTGGAGGCTATGGTCATGTGGGGGTATGTGTCTAGGTGTTGGGCTAACCACCCACACTCGTCAGCTAACCCCCCCACCTTTTCCCTCGCTCTGGTTGTATGGTATTAAAACTGACAGTGTGACCATGGGATAGGTCTAAGCCCCGACCCTTTTTTCACCAAACAAATCTCCCATTCAAACTTAAAAGGTTTTCTCACCATATACAGGTAAGAAACACCTGGAATATGGACTGGTAGCTCTGGCCTACACTCTTTCCACTCACCCATAGGTCAAGGGTTCAACCCTCGCAGAGTCCAACCAACATTTTACAGGTCGGTGGGGTGCCACGTGGCATCCTCTAAGTTGGCCACATGACACCCAAACTTTTTTCCACCTAATCAACTTCCACCTGCCACATTTTGACCACTAGTTGGTCCATGCCACTCTAACAAGTGTCCATGCCACATCATTTGTATGGTTGTACGATCGACTGGCACATCATCCTGTACGGATTGTACAGTCAAAAATTTTTACATGTTTGGGAAAACTCACAGAACACCATATATTTTCCATATGGACTCCATTTGAGCCCATTCAAGTTTTGTTGGGATCATTAAGATGATATATACGCAATGAAACCATTTTCAAGCAATTTCAAACACTTTGATTTTTGAGCATTTTTTATCCCTTGGATCACTCCTCCCCATTAGGAATATTTTGGAACTCCAAAAGACTATTTTCATTNGGGATAAATTTGGGTAGAGTTTCTATACTCTTCTTCTTCTATTTTTAAATGGGACCCCTACCCCTTATTTTATAGGTAGTTATCCGGTTGAATGACGGGCCATAGGCAATCAAACCGTTTTATCAATTTCCCAAAACTTTGTTTCCCATGTGTAACTTTCCATTTTTCGTGCTTTTGTCAGCATATGTGGGTTGTAGAAGGCCTGCAGGCATATGGATGTGTGTATACGCGGTCTGTAGAAGTCCAGGGCATGTGTGGCTCAAAAAAGAGGGATTTTTAGAAGAGCTTGGCTCAAGAAATTGACAAATAGTAGGGCCTGAGGCTAGGTATGGAGGTTGGGTGCAAATTAGGTTTATAACAAGTGGGTTCCCTCAATTAAAATTATTGTAATTTCTATGATTTATTAGATTCTAGAAGGATTTGCATATGATAAGGTTAGTTTGATTGAGAAAGTTTTTATTACGAAGGAATAGTTTTGGAAAGCTAAATATGTAATCGAATATGCCTTGTTAGAATATTTTGAGGCTTGAAAGAGATTTAGGGATAAATGAGGATATTTTGGATCTAATAGATCCTAGGAGTTTTTTAGAGAGATATTTTAGGATTTGAACCAAATTATGGTGTTAGAATCCTTCCTTTTTAACTTGTTTTACACCTAAGGGTATTGGATAAGGAATTAGACAGAGTGAGAAAGAGGTGTATGTGCGAGAGAAGTTGAGTGTGGCCAAAGGGCCAAGACGGAAGCCGAATTAATGTTAAATATGGTCAATTGAATGTAAGAGGGCCAAGACAAAGGCCAAATTAATGCCAAATTTGAGCAAGTGATTTCAGAGCCCTATTTTTAAAATCATAGTATTTGATTTCAGGAACGAGATTCACCTTTGTCCAAAAATGAAGGCATTCTATGGAGTGTTTCGTTTGAGGTTGAGGTAATTTTGCAAAAAACTGTAAATGGGGAATTTAAATCCTTGTGTTTTTAATTCAATAATGAGGAATCATGCCAAAGGTCATTGGTCACGAGAATGCATAAAGGTGCATTATGTAAGGTATTTTGATTGACTAGGATCAAATAGAAGAGGTAGTTGCAAAGGATGACATTCTATACCTTTAGCACTTCTACAAATCTAATAAGACATTTATACATAAGGTCTAATCCTTTGTACACATTCTAACGATTCCCACCCCCTAGCCTTTGGAAAAGTAGCATTAGTGCTTTGAGGAGTTATTTTTGTCCTTGATAGTTTGAGTCTTTGTTCTTCACCCTATATGATTATAATCTTTATTTACATTCTAATTATTGGGGTTCCTCCCCAAACCATGTCCAAGGCCCCAAGACTAATAACTATTGTTGAAATACTCCTAATGTCACTAATATCATCACCCATATTTGAAGGATATCATTGGTAGGTTATCTGTGGTGATTTCAGATGTATTGCATGGCCCTTAATACCTGAAAGCTTCATTTATGGCCGAAGGCTCAAGTTTCCTCACTTGAACATGTAAAGGACCCCAGTTCCCATACATATTAACTCATATCCTCCTAATGTCACTGGTATCCCCACTTGGAGGTGAAGGATACCCTTGTTGATGCCTCAAACCACCACAACTAACCTCTTGAGGGTTTGAAATTGGCCTCCTACTAGGAATATGGGTACCATTCATGTGTGTTTCATAATGATAATGTGTCTTAGGATCCGTACGATGGTTGAGGGAGAAAAATAAGGGTCTTAGGCCCTAAAAATATATTCACAATATTCGGTGTGTGTGTGTGTTCATTTATGATTGTAGTGGCTTGTATCCCTCTCTCCAATGTTCAATGCTTTGGGAAAGACCACCCAACTAATGGTTCCAACTATTGATGAATCTTGTTAGGGATAAACATCAACCTACAAAACTTCTTACACACAAGGATTATGGCTTTATTCTCAATGGAACCAAATCAACATAAAAATGAAATTCTGGAAACAACATGATCAACTACTTCAACCCTAAAGTCAAGCAAACAATAATTACAATGTATTATTATGGTAATAAGGAAAAACATACTTCAACTCAAACTTTTAATACTAAGCAAATCTTACATACACATACATTGTCTTCTAAAATAAAATAGTACCATGTATGTATTTATAAATGGAAATTAGCATATAATTCACAATGTCTTCACAAGTTTCATGTTCCTATGATCAAACTCCATTCAGCTGATACTCCTATATGAAATGGAAATTATTTAAAACTATTGTTATATGGATATTAATTAAACCACATATGAGATAAAAATTAATTAATACATATGATACGGATACTAATTATAAAATATGAGATGGATGTCAATTGAAACATGTGAGACATGGCCAATATTGAACACTTATGTGGAACAACTTCATGAGAAGGTGACAATAAAAAAAAACAAGAAAACGCCCTATGCATGATATGCCAAAATACATGAAACCTAAAATGCATGAATGGATAGAAATTAAATGCATTTACGATCCCACTCGACCATTCTTTTGATGGCACATGTTACCAACTAGTGAATGGTTCATCCCATGCACATTCCCAGCAACATAAATAAGACAATGTATCAAGTTGTGTATGGTATGTATGGCATGTGGATGGCCTCCAAGATATGGATATATCTTTGTGTAACCTCCAATATTCTCAATGTGAAATGTATAACTTTGAAACCTCTTCCAATTGTTGTGTATGACTAGGTGAAGGAAGCTATGACTGTGTATGTATTCAACACACACCAAATTTGCTAGATAGAAATTAGAAATCTAACTAAAATAATGAAAAAAATAGTTAGTGGAAACATTACATATTAAACCTCTTGCAAATTGAATAGTGGACACAACATATCTATTGAAGTTCTTCAATTTCCAATTGAGAATGAAACTATGGAGTTGAATAATACAGATGCAATCATCGTATCCATTCACTTAACACAATTGGGATAGAAATTCCATCCAAAAACCATTAACACTCTCATAAGAACATAGCTCCTCCTCCTTTGTATTCTCTCCTCTTGGCCCAAAATATCCATTGATATTTAAGTTACAAGAAGATATAGGACAATTTGGGGTAATAGGAAGGAAAAGAGACTAACCTTTCATTTTCCATTCGTCTCTCTTTCTCTCTCCTATTTTCATTTTCTTGTTTTATTTAATTTTTTTTTTTTCCTTTCTTTTGTTTCATTTAATTTTTTAAAACTTGCATTGTATTTTATCATTTCCCTGCCCTCATTAATCGATGAATTACACTTAGGTACTAAGAATTACAACCATTCACTTGTTCTAATTTATTTCAGATCACTCCTCTTGATTGAGAGGCCCTTTGGTCTCCAAAATATTAGAGGAAACCAATCTAGATCAATGTTCCTTCCATTCGCTTCTCTAGAGCATGACACTAAATCTGTATCCTAGATAAAATTATGACTCTGGATCACAAATTTGGCTACTATATTTGGTTCCATCTATGATATGAAAATGAAAAGGTTTGTGTATACAAAATTGCAAGTGTAAAATGTATGTGTCTTGGGAAATTGGATCAAGTTTCAAGCACATGAACTTATTGAGTTTTTTTTACTTAAAATGAACAACATAAATAGTCATAAACAACCATATAAATAATCACATAAAACAACAAAATGATAAAGAAGTTTGCCCCTCTCTTGGGATACATCTCTTGGTCCAGCTTCTAATGGATCATTTTCATTATATGCTCAAAAGTGTTAAAACAATGCTATACAATGCTCAGAATGCAAAATAGATGGCTCCAGAATGTCCAAAAACCCCTGTCTAGGCTCTTTCTACACCTTGTTGGGCCAAAAAATGAGAAAAATATCCTTCTCTGAAGTTTTCCCCCAAAATCTACAGTCAAACTTTCCTCCAAAATGCAAACAATGTGCAAAAACTCAGCTCCCTCTCTCCAAACCTATCTCTCACACACATTCTGGGTTGTGGGAGATTTTGGCACGCCGTTAGCGCAATTCCAGCACCTAACTCTGGAGGCTATGGTCATGTGGGGGTATGTGTCTAGGTGTTGGGCTAACCACCCACACTCGTCAGCTAACCCCCCCACCTTTTCCCTCGCTCTGGTTGTATGGTATTAAAACTGACAGTGTGACCATGGGATAGGTCTAAGCCCCGACCCTTTTTTCACCAAACAAATCTCCCATTCAAACTTAAAAGGTTTTCTCACCATATACAGGTAAGAAACACCTGGAATATGGACTGGTAGCTCTGGCCTACACTCTTTCCACTCACCCATAGGTCAAGGGTTCAACCCTCGCAGAGTCCAACCAACATTTTACAGGTCGGTGGGGTGCCACGTGGCATCCTCTAAGTTGGCCACATGACACCCAAACTTTTTTCCACCTAATCAACTTCCACCTGCCACATTTTGACCACTAGTTGGTCCATGCCACTCTAACAAGTGTCCATGCCACATCATTTGTATGGTTGTACGATCGACTGGCACATCATCCTGTACGGATTGTACAGTCAAAAATTTTTACATGTTTGGGAAAACTCACAGAACACCATATATTTTCCATATGGACTCCATTTGAGCCCATTCAAGTTTTGTTGGGATCATTAAGATGATATATACGCAATGAAACCATTTTCAAGCAATTTCAAACACTTTGATTTTTGAGCATTTTTTATCCCTTGGATCACTCCTCCCCATTAGGAATATTTTGGAACTCCAAAAGACTATTTTCATTCAATCTGTAGATTAGGTTATAGTTCCCTCACCCTTCCAACCTCAATCCATTTATCTTTTCTTGGATTTGTGCCTTTGAGACCAACACAAAGGTACTCCACATTCCCTCATTTTGAAGTTCTTGTCTTTCTGTCAAGGATTGTATCCTCATGCAATTTTGAAAGATATTTTGGAGAGAAATCCTCTATCGAAGAAATATGAACATGCTCTCCTTGATCATAAATCAAAAGGAGGCTCATACAATATCAAATTATCAACATTAACAACTGCATACATTTGCATATAAGGATGCAAATCCAAATGGAAGGCATTGTTAACAATTTTTTCAAGAATCTTAAAAGGTCCATATCTAATTGGTTTCATCTTTTTTCCTTCTCCTTTAATCCTCTCTTTAATAATGTAAAGAAAAACTTCATCTCCAACTTGGAAACTGTGATCAACATGATGCTTTTCATGTCTTGTCTTGTACTTGGCTTGGCTCTTTTCCAACTATTCTTGTACCATTTTATGCACCAATTGAATTTGTTCAATGAACTTGTTTGCTCTATCAATTTCATTATAACCATAAATTGCAATATCCTTCCCAAAGATAAAATCTAAAGGATATTTTGCCAAGTAACCAAAACATGCCTCAAATGGATATGTTTGAGTCGATGAATGCTTATCCTGGTTATAAGAATGTTGAATGTAGTGTAGGTGCTCATCCCAAATCTTAGTATGTTCGTTGCAATAACCACGAAGAAGATGTACTATTATTCTATTCACCACTTTTGTCTGACCATCAGTTTGTGGATAAAATGTGGTGCTATTTTTCAACTTGGTTTCTTCAGACTACAAGAGGATAAGCCTAGTACCCATCAAAATGTTTGTGGAGGTAGGTTTAAGAACGGAGGTCAAATGGACAAAACTGAGTACAAGAATGTTTTAACATAGAAACTGGACAATCAATGCATAGGGAAATGAGGTCCTCATTAACTTCAGTAAGTGGTTTAAGGTTAAAGGTGAGCAGAGGGAAGACTTAGTGAGAAAGGTGGACAAGTCTGCCATGAGCATCTGTCCATCAAGAATCTTGGTGAAGAAAAACTCAGGCACAAGAGGACTCTTGAACTTAAGTTTCANAAATGTATGTGTCTTGGGAAATTGGATCAAGTTGCAAGCACATGAACTTATTGAGTTTTTTTTACTTAAAATGAACAACATAAATAGTCATAAACAACCATATAAATAATCACATAAAACAACAAAATGATAAAGAAGTTCGCCCCTCTCTTGGGATACATCTCTTGGTCCAGATTCTAATGGATCATTTTCATTATATGCTCAAAAGTGTTAAAACAATTCTATACAATGCTCAGAATGCAAAATAGATGGCTCCAGAATGTCCAAAAACCCCTATCTAGGCTCTTTCTACACTTGGTTTGGCCAAAAAATGAGAAAAATATCCTTCTCTGAAGTTTTTCCCCAAAATCTACAGTCAAACTTTCCTCCAAAACACAAACAATGTGCAAAAACTCAGCTCCCTCTCTCCAAACCTAGCTCTCGCACACATTCTGGGTTGTGGGAGATTTTGGCACGCCGTTAGCGCAATTCCAACACCTAACTCTGGAGATTATGGTCATGTGGGGGTATGTGTCCAGGTGTTGGGATAACCACCCACACTTGTCAGTTGACCCCCCCACCTTTTCCCTCGCTCTGGTTGTATGGTATTAAAACTGACAGTGTGACCATGGGATAGGTCTAAGCCCCGACCCTTTTTTCGCCAAACAAATATCCCATTCAAACTTAAAAGGTTTTCTCACCATATACGGGTAAGAAACACCTGGAAGATGGACTGGTAGCTCTGGCCTACACTCTTTCCACTCACCCATAGGTCAAGGGTTCAACCCCCGCAGAGTCCAACCAACATTTTATAGGTCGGTGGGGTGCCACGTGGCGTCCTCTAAGTTGGCCACGTGACACCCAAACTTTTTTCCACCTAATCAACTTCCACCTGCCACATGTTGACCACTAGTTGGTCCATGCCACTCTGACAAGTTTCCATGCCACATCATTTGTATGGTTGTATGATCGACTGACACATCATCCTGTACGGATTGTACAGTCAAAATTTTTTACATGTTTGGGAAAACTCACAAAACACCATATCTTTTCCATATGGACTCCATTTGAGCCCATTCAAGTTGTGTTGGGATCATTAATATGAGATATATGCAATGAAACCATTTTCAAGCAATTTCAAACACTTTGATTTTTGAGCATTTTTTATCCCTTGGATCACTCCTCCCCATTAGGAATATTTTGGAACTCCAAAAGACTATTTTCATTCAATCTGTAGATTAGGTTATAGTTCCCTCACCCTTCCAACCTCAATCCATTTATCTTTTCTTGGATTTGTGCCTTTGAGACCAACACAAAGGTACTCCACATTCCCTCATTTTGAAGTTCTTGTCTTTCTGTCAAGGATTGTATCCTCATGCAATTTTGAAAGATATTTTGGAGAGAAATCCTCTATCGAAGAAATATGAACATGCTCTCCTTGATCATAAATCAAAAGGAGGCTCATACAATATCAAATTATCAACATTAACAACTGCATACATTTGCATATAAGGATGCAAATCCAAATGGAAGGCATTGTTAACAATTTTTTCAAGAATCTTAAAAGGTCCATATCTAATTGGTTTCATCTTTTTTCCTTCTCCTTTAATCCTCTCTTTAATAATGTAAAGAAAAACTTCATCTCCAACTTGGAAACTGTGATCAACATGATGCTTTTCATGTCTTGTCTTGTACTTGGCTTGGCTCTTTTCCAACTATTCTTGTACCATTTTATGCACCAATTGAATTTGTTCAATGAACTTGTTTGCTCTATCAATTTCATTATAACCATAAATTGCAATATCCTTCCCAAAGATAAAATCTAAAGGATATTTTGCCAAGTAACCAAAACATGCCTCAAATGGATATGTTTGAGTCGATGAATGCTTATCCTGGTTATAAGAATGTTGAATGTAGTGTAGGTGCTCATCCCAAATCTTAGTATGTTCGTTGCAATAACCACGAAGAAGATGTACTATTATTCTATTCACCACTTTTGTCTGACCATCAGTTTGTGGATAAAATGTGGTGCTATTTTTCAACTTGGTTTCTTCAGACTACAAGAGGATAAGCCTAGTACCCATCAAAATGTTTGTGGAGGTAGGTTTAAGAACGGAGGTCAAATGGACAAAACTGAGTACAAGAATGTTTTAACATAGAAACTGGACAATCAATGCATAGGGAAATGAGGTCCTCATTAACTTCAGTAAGTGGTTTAAGGTTAAAGGTGAGCAGAGGGAAGACTTAGTGAGAAAGGTGGACAAGTCTGCCATGAGCATCTGTCCATCAAGAATCTTGGTGAAGAAAAACTCAGGCACAAGAGGACTCTTGAACTTAAGT
>JZKD02S0807931.1:192459-220436 GCA_000966675.3 Picea glauca | reverse complement strand
TTTGGAACTCCAATTGAACAGAATTCACATATAAGCTTTATTATGAATTGAAATAAAGTTCAGCAAAACTGATACAACTGGTTAATCTGCTCAATCCCTCACACCACTCGTCTCATGCAACCTCACACTATCACTGGCCCAGTCAGAATCTTACCATATCTGGAGCAGCTAAACCCTTACTTTCATTTCTCTGATCCATTAAATATTTCTTCAACTCAATTTACAGACATTTCCTCCAAACGTTGCGCAAACAATATCAAACTTCCATTCAAAGTGCCCAAGTTAACATAGACACCTGAAGAAATGAAAAAGAGGAATATTGTCGGAGCATTCATAAGCTATCGAAGCTATGCGAGAGTACCGAACTTATGGCTTAAAAATCAGCTTTTTATGAATGAAACCTGGAAATAAATACATATTTGCATAAGTATAAATACCTGTAATATTTGTCAATGAATCATCCGCGAAACTATAGATCTGGTACCAAGTGAAAATGTTTTTCGAGATAAGATATACAGAGGTTTGGTTTGTAAAATAAGGAGAAAGACAGATCTCGAGGGAGAAATTCCTTGACTTCCATTTGGAGGGAATTAAATGTTGGATGGTGGCCTAAGTTTGTAGGTATCTTTATCGTTATTGTTTCACTCCCAACTCCACTACAAAATATTAGGATTTTTTTCTAAATTTTTATCATTATAATTTAGTTGTTTATAAAAATTTTAAGGTGATTAAATATATTTTTCATATCACTTTTAAAAAAATAATAATAATAAAGTCACTCAAAAATGAATGATATTAATATTAATTAGATTATTTGTAAAGTTAAAATTATTTTTTACATTAGAACATTGAAAAAAAAATTAGAAATCCACATTTATAAACATTAGTTATCAACATTAATAATAATAATAATAATAATTAAATTGAGATTAGCATGTGCAGTGGGTTGTCTTTAACCTTGAAAGTTATTATGAACAAAACTCTTTTTAAGGATTAGGGGAATTTACTAATAATCAAGCTTAACTGTGAAGGTATCACGTTTCACTAGCTTAACTATGAAGACACCAAGTTTCACTCGCTGTGACGGAAAATTTTCATGAGTGAATGGACTCCATATTATTTCATAGTAACGTTTCATAATGGAGGAACTCTACCTTGTAGATCAATTTTGGTTTTAATCAGTATAATTCCATCACTTAGAAAGATGTCATGGATCAAGTCGGATAGATGTTGATATATATATATATATATATATAAGCCATAGCTCGCTAGGACATCTCCATGATAGCTAATTTGGTGTCAATTGTTGAGTTGTGACACATGAGGGGGTCTACAATTTACTAAATTCTAACACTGCAGATGGATTCAGAGAACCCTCGGGGTCTCTAAATCCATCTACAGTGTTATAATTTAGTAAATTGTACAAATTCATTGTCAAAATTGTAATTTTCCATTGTCGGAGTGACACAACTAAAAATGACCAATTGTTATGTGGTCAATTTTAGTCTAGTTATATCCTGTGACCAAATTTGGTCATTTATCTTGGTATTTTTTAGTTTAGATCTTATCCCGTGACCAAAGTGGACATTCATCTTGGTCTTTTTTAGTTAGCTCACTTAAAATTTATCAATTTTGGTCATTTATCCCTTGAAAAAACTATGGTGACCAATTTTTTTGGTCGCCTAGTCACTTATCTCTCATTTTGTACTAGTGTTTGCTTTGTTGAAATATGAAAGTGTATAATACAGAAAAATAAAAGACCTTGCTTGAGTTATTTTGTATAAGGTTTGTCTGGTTGATTAGAAGATAAACCTTATTTTTCTGAACATCCAGACTCACTGAGTTTTCAGTGGTTCCCTGGCTGAGCGCTTTTTGTCTCTTTACCTACTTTTCCTTGTTTCAAATAATAAAAAATTGTAATTCTTTATTTTTATTTTCTTTTGTAAATGAAAAAGAACAAAAAGGCACATGTTTGTTTGCTTCTCCTTTATTGAACCCTTGCCTTCCATCTTTACAAGAAAAGAGGCATCTACTTAGCATTCAAGTAGTTACATTTTGTAGTGCTTTGGTAGTGGTAGCCATTCATTGAAAAAGAAAAGAATCTAGTAGTACAAGCTTTTCCTTCTTGTATGCAGTTGTTTTTAGGAAAGAGAATTGTAAAGTGCATCTTAGGGTGTCTTAAATCTTGCACTCAAACTTTTTGTTTTCATCTGGAAAAGAAAATATTTTGCTTCATAAGCGTAGTTGCATCCATTTTCATTTGAAGAAACTACATTGTGTTCTTATTTTGCATTACTTTTGGAGTCAGTATGAACATCACCAAAGTTGCATCTACACCATTTCTGAGTAAAGAACAACCCATTAAAATGAACATGTAACAAAAATATATTAGAAACTTTCATTTTTCTAGGGTTAAAGAACAAGTTTAGACTAGGGCCTTGGTGTAGGTTGGAGAGTAAATTTCTCCAAGGCCACTAAACAAACATAATTGTCTGAGATAGGGAGTGAAGAATCCAATTATCGTATAGGTTGGTCCAGAAGCTCCTCTAACACATGATTTAAACACGAGGTCGCATAAGGAATAGTCGAGGAGATTCCCCTCCAAAGTTGGACCAAGCATAGTGGAGAGATCGTGCATTGGGGATTTTGGTTGTGCCCATACCTCCTTGAGAGGCGGTGCTTTTGAGGCTTTGGGCTTTACTACCATTCCCACATGTTCGATCCCAACTATCGACTATACCTGTCAAGCACTGACTGCACCTTTCAAGCACCAAATGCGAGCTAGTAACCATAGTTTCTTCTCTTAGGTATATCACAAGGTGACTTTGGGGGTCTTTCGTAGTACCTGGGGTAGATTTTGTATCACACACTTCAGTACTACTGGAGGGTGCCCGGCGAAGCATGGGTACTTGCAACAGATAAGGCTGATAGGTGGAGGTTAGGATAACTTCTTCTCATACCTTCGTACGTTGGTACATGGGACTTAATCAACCCATGCCTTCGTCCGGAAGGGCTCGAGCCCACTTTTTTATTGTTCTAGTCTCAATACATGATCCACTTGAGTTGGAATATTGACAAATTTCTTTGTGTTTTTCTTGTATTTTAGGGATTTGTAACGGTGTTATTGGTGAACGCAGTTCAACTTTAGGAAGGAGAATTGATTGTCACTGAGATCCAATCACTCAAAGTGGCCAACCAATCACCCCTAAGATATAGGATAATTCAAGGCCTTCCTCCCAAGGAAGAGGTTAGGAATAATTATCCCCTGCCTCCACAAAGGCGTCGGCTTAATCAGTTCAACACTTTCATACTGAGAAATCAGACCGAGATCATAAACATTGATCCTCTAGAAGTCAACGCTTCAGAACCAAAGGAGGTAACCATTGAGGACCTTGGAGGTGGGAAGTTCGCTCCACAATTTAATCCTATGTTACCTAGGAATTTTCCATCACCATTCATACAAGTCCCACCTCCCGGATTAGACCTCACTGATAGTATCCCTCTCCACTAGGCCATTATGGACAACACTCCGCCAGTGTTAGGGTCGAGAGACCCTGCAACTCCCACCTTAGTGATAGTTACTGGGGGGATATTTCATCCCAGTATGTTGAGTCAAACAACAAATGTGGTTCAATCCATCATCACTACGACAACTAGCGGCATTGCTTCGTTGATCGTCAGTCCCACTTCAATTTCAAGTGCAACTGCAACATTTTCATCAACAACAAACACTTTCTCTTACGCAATGCCATCAATGGACGTGCTTAATGCATTGATTAGTTCTCGGCCAACATCCTAGTTTTCAAATGTTGCTGTAGGGAGAACTCCATCTCGTTACCAAGCCATGTCTTGGGGTGGAGGACACATTCCTCTGTCAGCCCCATTCGTCGGAAGTGGACCTATCCAATATTCTATCCCTAACCCCGCATGGGGATAGGGTGTCTCCATGGGTAGCGGATATCAATCCGCTAGTATGTTGTCTATGTCGACCCCGTTCACACTTTATGGTGGGTTTGGGAGTAACCCTTTCACCACATCTATAGTGTCGACAGGGGTTAACCTCTTCCTAGGTCAATTTATCCCCTAGAAAGGACCTTTGTCTTCTCTTGGGGCACCATCGGTGATCACCACTCTCCAAGGCCAGTGGAATCCCTCTAAATGGATGTCATAAGGGGGAAACCCCTTTCCCAGTTAGTCTACCCCCATTCCAGGATTTGTTCCTATGCATGGGGGGTCCATTGGGGCCAACCTCTGTTCTTATTTTGGTTATCAGATGGGTGGAGGTGTTCCTCCATTTAACCAGGGCCATCAAGGATTCATCCCAAGATATGCTTTGATAGAAAACTCTTTCTGGCAGTCTGGTGCTAGTTACAACCCAAGACCTCTTTTCAAGCTACCAATCAGTCAATGATGCAACCTCGGCTACTATTTCTGGCAACATTGCACTTTCCAGACTTATCCAAGTTGATGAATGATCCCATTTTTCATGATCCTAGCTGGCATGTGGTCCCAACCAAACTACCTTTAGACATACCCAAGTTTGAAGGGAAAAGTGGCAAGGATCCACAGGACCACGTGTCGACATTCCACTTGTGGTGTTTGTCCAACTCACTTAATAATGTTCATCCAACTCACTTAATAATGATTCAATTAGATTGTGTTTGTTCTAGCGTATTCTCACTAGAGGCACTGCCAAGTGGTATATTTAACTTGAGAGGGGGGAGTACTCAACTTTCGATGATTTAGCCATGGTTTTCCTAAACCATTTCCAACTCCATGTTCGATATGAAGCGAGGACAAAAATGTTGGCCAATTTTGAGCAAGATAATGCCATGTACATTTCTGATCACATTCAAGAATGGAGGAGAAGGAAATTTTTAATGAAGGCTACAATTCCACCTGAGTTCCTCATTGAATGGTTCCTAAAACCTTTAATCCCCTATATTTCGAAAGACGTTGCAACTTCAGAGGTGTTTTCAGAGGAACAAACAATCTTTCGGGCACATTAGTTAGAGCTCATATACTCTCAATAGGGCATGCTCTATGAGATTATATCGAACATTTTTTGATCTAATCTCGACTTGGAAAATCCAAAGTCTAACCCACATGCCGATGGTATAGTGGGTTCTTCTCAAAGGAAAGTCGTAGACTTGGCCACTAGCCAGATGAAAAAACTTGTTATTCAGCAACCTGCGACCATTCCAGCCTTTGGCTTGACCACCCCCACCACCTACTCTTTAAACACACATTTTGTGCAAATGAAGAATTTGAAGGGTCCTTAGCAACCCAGAGAGAAGAAAAAAGGCAAGGGTAAGAAGAGTGGTGGGGGAAATAACAAAAATTCTAATAAGAATGATGAAGGGGCCAAGGATGAAAAAATGAAGGTGAAGCTTCCTTGCAAGATTTATAACAATGATCACCTTACGCATCAATTCCCACAAATGGAAGAATCCCAACATCTTATAAAGTTGAATCAACAGTAGTAGCCTGCTGTGTTGAAGAATCCCTTTCCACAAGGGAAAAATTTGCAAGTTGGTTCTTCCAACTTCAACCCACAGGGGGGCACTTCAAGTGCTTCCCCCTCTGATGGATATAAAGGAGTAGTAAACATGCTTGCCCATTTTAAGCTAAAGGATGTAGATTTTTCAACAAGATCTCAGAATTATGATAATACAAAGTCGACTGAGAAGGGTAAGAAAACTTTAGAAGATCGGGCCCATCTCCACATAGAGAAGCTTGACAAAGAGACAACGTCACACATACCTAAGGGTGTTTATAAAATGACAACGCATAACCCTAATACAAGATCCACTCCCAATTATTCAATTGTTGAGGATTTGGCTCGGACGCCTTGTGTAATGTCCACTTTGGAGGTACTCCAAAGTTATTCCTTGCAACGCGCTACATTGTTGTCTACTATAGGAGCTATTGATTCTTCCAGACATCTCGTAATGAAGTTTTATGCTACTAATGTGAGGCCATGCCTTCCATATCATGTAGCTTTTTAGATTGGTGTTGTTTGCAACAATATCTTAGTTAAGAGAATCGTCGTTGATGAGGGTGCTTCAACGTGCGTAATGTATTTGTCATGTTGGAAAGATATCAGTTCTCCTGAGCTTACCTCTGACACTCTTGACTACCTTTGATGGACGTTCATTTAGACCACATGGTATGATTCCTTCTTGTCCGATTACACTAGGGGGAAAGTAAATTTGTGTGGAGGTTGAATTAGTCGACGTGCCGCTCAACTATAATTTGTTGTTAGGAATAAGTTGGACATATGATTGACGGTTGTTGTCTTGATGGTATTTCAAATTATATTTTTTCCCCATGAGGTAAGAATTGTGACCATCGATCAGGTGGTGTCCAACCTATCTGATGCAGCAAATAACCCTGGGACCACTGTCCCTTGGATTGAAAACTCTCAGGCGGCCACTGAGAGCATCGGTTATGGGATCTTTTGATTCTCCTGCACGGATTTTGTATGTTTGTGCCACTCCTATCAATAGGGTCGCTTTGTTTAGAACGTCCTATATGCATGACCCCTGGACACTTCCCTCACCATCTAGTTCAGTTGAAGGTTGATTCCATTCTGGGATGGTCGAACCCTTGTCTGCAGTTGAAGTAGCTTATCAATCCATTCAGCATGCCACAACAGACCTAGATCAAACTCCTGTGGTCACTAAGGAGGATGATCTTTTTCCTGAACCTATTTGGGCTCAAAACTCTTCAAGATCCCAAGACTGTATAGACACCGTCTTGCAATCAAACAAAGCAATTATCAATGCAATGGTCGGATATGAAAGGCCATGGGTGGATTTTCATCATAGATCATATTTCCTCCCCGAACTTAGTTGAATATAGAATGGAGAGTTTAAGTCAACCATTTTTGGAAGTATTGATGGGGTAGTCAATCCCTTGGCTGGTCATGGTGTCTATGCTGAAGGAAATATGGCTAATATATCAGAGACGATCTCGATCAACATCTCTAAGAATCCTAATGTCATCAAAAATGTATTCATTGGAGCAGAATGCTTGCAAGAAGAGATTGTTCAGTACACGAAACTTTTTAAATAGTTTCAAGAAATGTTTGCATGGTCTTACAAGGAAATGGATTGACCCTCGGATAGTTCAACATGAAATTCGAACCTATGAAAACACAAAGTCGATTAAACAAACGTTCAGTCTTGTAAACCCCGAGAATGATCTGGATTTAGGAGCGAAACGAACTGATTAGAAGACCGAATACAATAAACACAGAGATAGGAAGAATAACACAAATATCTAGTGAACAATATCTTCTATTAAATAATGAAATAGGTTGAAACTGTAAAACTGCAGAACTGAAACTTGCTCGAATGGTGGTAGATATCTTTGAGAAGCGATGTGGTTGCTACGTGCATCCGTCTGAGAAGAATAGATTACAATGAGGCTCCAGAGGACATTTTCATATTAGTCATGAATTCCAAAACCCTAGACATCCAAAAAACTAATCCTAGAAGGTGAAACGCCATAATTCATGTGGGCCCTATAGGTAAGTTGGTGTAATTTGGTACCTCAACTTCCTAGGGTCGTAACTTTTGCAGAATACCTCCGTTTTAGGCTTGTGATAGCCCGTTGGAAAGGTTTTTCAGAGATCTACACATCCCACCATTAGACTTTGAATCTGTCTATAGTTTGACTATGACAAGTAAAAAAAACAACGTTTAGGGCCCCAAAACATCCCTGGAAGTACAACAAGATGTGCTGACATGAAAACATACAAAATAAGCTAGTTGGATTAGGCGAGAGGCCACCTGTATCCACCTAGAGAATGTGTGAGGATTCATAAAGCCCCAAAAGTGTAGAACTCACAATTATAAAGCATTACAGAAAGATGCACTGAATAAAAAACGAACACGAGGAGTCAGTTGGAATAGGTGGGTGGCCACCAATATCCACCTGGATCAATCCTCCCCCCTTAGGAAGCAATGGTACCCATTGCATTGAGTTCCCCCATGAGGCAAGGTAACTTCTTCTAGATTTGGCCCCGAGTGAGCCACTTGCCTTGGTGTAGCAGTTACCATGCCTTGACATCCCAATAAAGTTATATCCATTGCTGGTGAGTGCCCTTGACCTGTGTGTCCACTATCTGATTGGTGGATGCTTGTTCTATGTAGTCGGGGTTGAGCTTTGCTGGTGTCAGTTGTTTGACGATCTCAGAGGTGTCCAATAACAATGGGAAATATGGCCAAAGGAGATCCACATTGAATACTGGATGCAGACCAAGGAAGGGTGGAGTGTTGAGCTCAAAATCATTGCTACCCACAACCTTGGTGATAGTGTAAGACCCATAACGAAGTGGGAAAAGCTTCCAATGGGGCCTTGTGAGATGCTCCTTCTGCAAATGTAACCAGATTTTATCGCCAACCTGAAACTAGTGTGGTACTCTATGTTGATCATGGCGTTTCTTGTACTTAGCATTGGATTTCTTCAAAATATCTTGGACCTATTGGCGGATGTGTTGAATCCGCTCAATGAATCCGATGGATTTTTCGATCGTAGAATGAGCAGGG
Organism: Picea glauca; assembly: GCA_000966675.3. Taxonomy (NCBI): domain Eukaryota; kingdom Viridiplantae; phylum Streptophyta; class Pinopsida; order Pinales; family Pinaceae; genus Picea; species Picea glauca. The sequence goes on along the minus strand of JZKD02S0807931.1, from coordinate 211,881 downwards.
GAAGAGTCTGTTTGTGCAGTGGAAAGAGGAAGTGCAACATCAATGGGTCCCAACGGTTGTAATCCCAAACCCACCTGAAATGGGCTATGGTCAATGGAACTATGGAGAGCCCTGTTGTAACTATGTTGGACATATGGGAGAATCTTGTCCCATGTATGGGGATGCTAAGAATTGTACATGTGCAGGATGTGCATAGTCATCCGATTGACGACCTCGATTTGGCCATTGGTTTGGGGGTGGAAAGTAGTGGATTTTGTGAGCTTGGTGTCCAAAAAAGACCAGAGACTCGACCAAAAGGTGTTGAGGAACCTGTTGTCTTGGTCAGAGATGATGGTATGTGGTATCCCAAAGCGGACCCAAAATCGTTCGAAGAAGAGCTTGGCAATATCTGTCATTGTGACATTCTTCTTATAGGCTATGAGGATGGCCATCTTCGAAAACCGATCAACGACCACAAACATGTAGTCATTTTCGTGCTTGGTGGACGACAAACCAGACATGTAATCCATGGAGATGGATTCCCACGACTTCTCGGGAATAGGAAGAGGGGTGTATAAGCCTTGATTCTTGATATATGGCTTGGCAATGTTGTAGACAGTGCAAGATATGATATACTTGCTGACGTCCTGTCGAATTTTTGGCCAATAAAAATGTTTCTGAAGAATGACCACAATTTTCTCTATGCCAAAATGTCCTGCTACTCGACTGTAGTGGGCTTCCCAAATCATTTTTGCACGCTCGCTTGTAGGAACAAAGAGATGGCTCAGGTGGCATAAGAGTCCATCCTGAATGTGAAAATCAATGATAGTGGTGCCTGTACCCAAGAGATGATATGTGGTGGAGAATTTCATATCTTGTTGGTAAAGTTGGGGCCACTCCAATGTTTCATGTCCACATGAATGGAGAACAGTGGCGAGTGTAGCTACAGGAGGCCGACTAAGGCAGTTAGCGACACAATTGGAGATACTTGTCTTATACTTGATGTTGATATGGAACTGCTACAAGTAGGTGGACCACTTGTGATGGTGGACATTTTAAAATTTCCCCTATGTCTGTATGAACTACAAAGGCTTGTGATCAGTGTGTATGATCGTCTCTTTTCCTAGAATGTAATGTTTCCATTGATGGTAGGCTTGTACAATGGAATACATCTCCTTGTCATAGGTGGTGTATTTATAGATAGTATTGGAGAGTGTCTCACTATGGTATGCCACCGAATGCCTATGTTAAGTGAGAACTGTGCCCACAACATAGTTAGATGCATCAATCTCAATCTCAAATGGTTGTTGCAAATCGGGAAAGGAGAGTACTAGAGATGAGCACAAATGATGTTTCAAATCATTGAATGCTCATTTTTTATCCTTCCCCCACATGAACTTGGCCCTACCACCGCCCTTGGTCACCTGGCTGAGAGCCCATGCAATATGGGAGAATCCCAACATGAACCGTTGGTAGAAATTGGCGAGTCCCAAGAAGCTCTGAATCTCGGTCAGTGTGGTTGGGGCTGGCCAGTCATGGATGACTTGGATCTTAGCTGGATCAACATGTACCCCATGCTCATCAACAATGTAGCCAAGGTATTGGACCCTGTTCATGCCAAAAGAGAATTTTTCCAATTTGGCATAGAGCTTGTGCTACCGCAGAGTGATCAAAACCTGTTGAATATTCCACATGTTCTCCTCCCACGTTCTGCTGAAGATAGGATGTCATCCAAATATACTACCACAAAGGAGTTGGTGAAGCGTCTCAATACATTGTCCATCAACCTCATGAAAGTGGTTGGTTCATTTGTTAATCCAAAGGGCATGACTAGCCATTCGTAGAGACCTTCTTTAGACTTGAAGGTTGTCTTCCAGACATCCGTTGGTTCGATGGGAACCTGGTGGTAGACATACTTCAGGTCAATCATGCTAAAGAAATTTCCCCCCTTGAGTTGGTCAAGAAGGTCATCAATCCCGGGAATGGGGTAGAGGTTCCTAACTGTGATTTTGTTTAAGGCTTTGTAATCAATGTAGAGTCGCCAAGTCACGTCCTTCTTATACACTAGTACAATCAGGCTTCTGCATAGGGAGGAGTTGGGTCTGATGTGCCCCTTTTGAAGAAGATCTTGGATCTGACACCTGATTTTGTTATTCTCCATCAACAAGCACTGATAGACTGTTCCATTAGGTAGAGGTGCATCGGGGGTCAGATCAATTGGATGCTTGACTTGGAAGTGTGTAGGTACCCCTGTAGGTGAGGTGAATATGTCTCTATATTCTTCCACGATCCCGTCCACTTGCTTCTACTACAAGGAGAGGTGTTGTGTAGAGGCCATAGATGTGGTGGTGGCCTTTTGCTTACTGTAAGAATGGATCACAAAAAAGATGAACTTCCCGGTCTATGAAATGATCTTACTGCATTACTTAACAGAGATTAAAGAAATAATAGTACGCGGTGCCACCTTTGGGATCATGTACAATTGTCTACCCAAATTAATAATAACACTACAGGGTCTAGACTCATACACAACATGACGCTTTCAAAAATATGGTTGTCCTAAAAGAAAATCACAAACTTCAAGAGAGGAAATATCACACAGTACCTCATCTTTGAAAGGCTTGATGTTGTAGGGCAGACGACACTGTTGGCTGACATAGAGATCTATTCCTTGACGAAGTCAGTCGATGGTGTAGGGATATGGGTGTGGTGTCGTTGGCAGGTTCAACTGCTTGACGACCTCTGCTGAAATCAGGTTCTTCTGACTGCCGCTATCGACAATGAAATGAATCAGAGCCCCCTTGACCCACATCTGGGAGTGAAAGAGGCGTTCCCCTTCCTCTAGTTCTTCTGGTTTGCTTGGCCAGACTTTGGTGGTAGAAACCGTGGAACTGGGTTCAACATTGATAATCCACTTACCTCCCTCAGGATTTGACTCAGAATCAGAATTGACCTCTGACTCGAAATCTTTCAGCTCAGCCACGAGGGACTTCTTGGAGAGACATTCGTCGGTGTTGTGCCAAGGACTTTTATGGTACTCACACCATTTCCCTGTGTCCTTCTTTGTCTTCTCATTGCCCTTCTTGTGTTGTGGCTTGGATGGATCATCCTGAGGGAGGTCATCTCAACTTGGTCCCTTGTTGTGTGGGTTGGGACCACCTTTTCCCTACTTCGGCTGTGAGGGGTTTGTAGATCCAAACTCTTGCCATTTCTGCATAAATTTCTACTCGATCTTGACAACATATCTATAAGTTGTGCCCAATGAGGCCATGTCTAGGAAATCCATTTTTGTTTGAATGTATCTATGCAAACAGCTGCAGTATTTGGGCGCCAGATGATGCTCAGAATATTTGATACCCAATTTGGTGCATAGGGTATGGAACATATTGGTGAATTATGGTATTGTCTGGTCCCTTTCTTGACGTAGGGTGGTCCATCTGGTGTACCGGTCCTCGTAGCTTCCAACATGGTAGTATTTTTCTTTAATGGCGTCTCAAAAGGAATCCCATGTAGGGGCCACCACAAAAACTGCAGATTCCTCCATGGCCCTTTGCTCAGAGTAAGTGTCCTACCAGTCTTTAACATGGGGAACAACCTTGAGGAGTAAAAAATTGATCTTTTCCCTATCGGAAAAATTGTGGACCGAAAAATATCCTTCGAGTAGATTTAACCATTTATCTACAACATCCACATTTATCAGTCCTTCAAATAATGGAATATCAAAATTTACCTGTACCTTGAAGGGGGTTGCATGGCCACTTAATGAAGATGCTTCTCCCATGGGAAACCGTATAAGGATCTACGCGAAGTTGTCCATCATTCCATTCCTTTGTCATGTGAGGGATTATTCGAGCAACATTTTAATAGGATCTCCTACTCCATCATGTTTGTTTTCGTCTCCCATGGGTTGTTGTTGGGCTCAGCAAGACCGATCTGGTAATGGCTCAATTGGTTCGAGTCCCAACTTCTTGTACCCAGACCTTGTTGGGGACATGCATGAAGAAAAATAAATGAAGAGAAGACCGCTTTGATACCACTGATCTGGATTTAGGAGCGGAATGACCTGATTAGGTGACTAAATATAATAAACACAGAGATAGTAAGAATAACACAAATATCCAGTGAACAATATCTGCTATTAAATAATGAAATAGGTTGAAACTGTAAAACTGTAGAATTGAAACCTGCTCGAATGGTGGTAGTTATCTCTGAGAAGAGATGTGGCTGCTACGTGCATACGTATGAGAAGAATGGATCACAATGAGGCTCTAGACTCCCTTTTCACATTACTCATGAATTCCAAAACCCTAGACATCCAAAAACCTAACCCTAGAAGGTGAAACACCAAAATGCATGTGGGCCCTATGGGTAAGTTGGTGTAATTTGGTACCTCAACTTCCTAGGGTCGTAACTTTTGTATATGGACTTTGTTTTAGGCGCGTGATAGCCCGTCAGAAAGGTCTTTCAGAGATATACACATTCCACAATTAGAATCTAACTCTGTCTACACTCTGACTGTGGAGAATAAAAAAAAACGTTTAGGGCCCCAAAATAGCCCTCAAAGTACAACAAGATGTGTTGACATGAAAACATACAAAATAAACCAGTTGGATTAGGCGAGAGGCCACCTGCATCCATATGGAGAATGTGTGAGGCTTCAAACAACCCCAGAAGTGTATACATCACAATTATAAAGCATTATAGAAAGATGTGTTGAATAAAAAACGAACATGAGGATCTAGTTGGAATAGGTGGGTGTCCACCAATATCCACCAATATACCCCACTCCTTTGACAGAATGGGTCTCCAACCCAGTTTCGTTTGATAAAAAATAGGGTATAATTCTTGTTTTCATAAATTTATGGGACTTAAATAAGGCTTGTCCCAAAGATAACTTCCCGATGCCATTCATCGACCGGATCTTAGATGAGTGTGCAGGGAGAGAAATATTTTCATTTATGGATGGTTTTTCCGGTTAAAACCAGATTGAGATTCATCTGGAGGACAAACACAAGACAACCTTTATATGTCCCTGGGGAACCTTCTCTTACAAGAAGATGCCCTTTGGTATTAAAAACATTGGTGCCACATTCCAGCAGGCCATGATGTTTCCTTTTGACGACTTGAAGCATATAGTGGAGGCTTACTTAGATGATCTAATAACTCATTTGAAAAAGAGAGCCCAACATCTCTTACACCTCTTCTTAGTTTTTGAACGATTTCGTTACTATCAGATCTGATTGAATCTACACAAGTGTATATTTTGGGCGACCTCCAGTCATCTTCTTGGATTCATCGTTTCAACGAAGGGGATCATGGTTGACCCCTTTAAGTTTGAGGCAATAATTTAGTTTCCTCCCCTGCGTATGATTAGACAACTTTAGAGCCTGTAAGGAAAGGAAAAGTTTCTCTGGTGATTTCTGTTGAACTATGCCAACATCACGAAATATTTCATGTGCCTTTTAAAGAAAAGGGTCCCATTTTATTGGGACAAAGCCGCACAATGTTTGTTTGATGTGTTAAAGAAAGATTTGGTTTCAAATCCTTTGTTGAGTCCCCCCAACTACAATCATGATTTCTTGGTGTATTTGGCAGCCACCAAATCATCTATTGGCATGGTTCTTGTTCAATAAGATGATCTCCAAGAGCACATCATCTATTATTTAAGCCATGCATTGATAGGTCCTGAACTCAAGTACTCGTACATTGAAAATCTAGCACTAGCAACATTCCATGATGTCCAGTGACTTCGACACTATATTTTGCTACGTAAGACAACTGTTATCACCACCATTAGTCCTTTCCATGTATTGACTAGGATAATTATTGGCGGGAAATAAAACAAATGTATTGTTGTGCTTCAAGAGTTCGATATGGACTTTGCGTCCGAAAAGTCTAAGACATCTTTGGTATTTTTTGAGTTAATGTCGGAGTTCCTAGTTGAGAATAACGAAAGTGAAATGACAGACTTGTTTTCGGATGAGCATATTTTCCTTATCTCTTCGTCTGACTCGTGGTATGGGGATATTCTTATATATTTCCAGACTCTAAAGTTTCCTCCAAACTATTCATGATACGAGCAACGACAAATTTGTCACATGGATAAAAACTATCTCATCCTCGCTGACACATTGCATCGATGTGGGGTGGAATTGATTCATAGTTGTTTGACTTTTGAAGAAGCGGAGGCTGTGTTGAACAACTACCATAGTGGAGCATGTGTTGGTCACTTATCTGGGTTGGAAACAACCCAAAAAAATTTGTACACAGGACACTTTTGGCCTACGATATTCAAGGATTGTATTAAGGCAGTCAAGAAGTGTCACCTGTGTCAAATATTCACTAAAAAAATGCACACACATCTCGCTCCCATATTTCCCATTTATTACTGTCGACCCCTTCACCAAGTGGTGGGTAGATTTCATGACATGCCAACTGGATTTGACTAGGGGACATCGTTACATTATTATGGTCATCGAATACTTTACTAAGTGGGCCAAGGATATGCCAACATTTTCTAATGATGGGGAAACTGTAGCCCTCTTCATCTTTAATCAATTCATAGCTAGGTTTGGGGTTCCAAGAGAGATTGTCACCAATCATGGTAGTCACTTTCAAAACCGCATCATGTTGGAGCTAGCATCAAAATTGGGATTTAGGTAGGAGCATTCATCTCCCTACTATCCCCAGGACAACAATCAAGTTGAAGTCCTGAAAAAATCATTAAAAATGATACTAAGAAGAATGGTTAACTCAGCTCTAACTAACTGGAACTTGATGCTATATTTGGCCTTGTGGGCTTACTGGACCTCAGTGAAAACTGCTACTAGTTTCTCGCCTTTCCAACTCATCCATGAAGTGGAAGCAGTTTTGTCGATTGAGTGTGAGGTTCCTTCACTTAAAATCATGGTTGAACTCCTTCCTGACATCACTCAACTCAAGGAGCACCTAGTTTATCTTGAACATCTTGAAAAGCAACGTCGAGATGCATCTTTATCAAACGAAGTGCAAAAGAAGCATGTAAAGTATCAGTACAATAAATATATTCATCCTAGGGTTTTTTCCAAGGGAGACCTTGTGTTGGTCTATGAACAGGACAAGGGTTCCTTGGGTGCAGGAAAGTTCAACCCTATGTGGTACGTCCCTTATGTAATACAACAAGTTTTAGAAAAAGGATCTTACGAGCTCGCGGATTATGAAGGTAATGTGTTGCTGGAGCCCATAAATGGGCTCTATCTCAAGAAGTACTATGCTTGAGCTTGAGGGCTTGAGCATTAGCATGTTTGCAACTATTGTTCATTTTGTACATAACTTCGTTTAAAATTATCTTCATCCTTTTATTGCATTAGTGATTGGTGTGCTTTTTCTATGTGGAAAAATCCCAAGGAGTCTTTGATCTACTTCGGATTCGTAGATGGCGCTAGTCACCATACTCAACACTTAGCATCCACTACTTCGGTGATTTATTCTCCTTCTAGTTAGATAGTGTCCACTGGAGGTGTGTGTCTCGGGATGATTACTAACAATGTTTCCGAGTATAGCATAGTTATTGAGATTTTGCGAGATGCATTTTTATGTGGCATTAATCGCCTTCAAGTGTTCATGGATTCACAATTGGTGGTTTCACAGTTAAATGGATTGTATAGAGTACACGATCTGGTGCTGTTACGTTTTTTACTTAGGGTACGTCTTCTAGAGCATTCATTTGATTTTATTACTTATGAGCATGTTCCTAGGAGAGATAATGAATTAGTTGATGCCTATGCTAATTATGTTTTAGATTGGAATTTATATCACCAGTAACGTAAGCACACACATTCACATGTAAATATTTCAAATTTGAAAATAAAGTACAAAATGTATTTAACGTACAAAAAATAATATATATATCAAAATGAGGTCCATAAGTATAAAAGGTGGGGGCCCTATCCCCCGAATGTCATATAATGTTGTATAAGTACAAAAATCGTGCTATGAGAAAATATTCTATCTAGGCTTGAGGCCAGTGAAATATATCATAACAAATGACGATGTTTTCCAAACACCAAAATAGTCATACCCATGGCCTGGGTACCCCCACAAAATGGTGTTGCATCCATACGGGGAGGTCATCAATGGTAGCCATGGGCACATTGCGAGTGAGGCCCTCAAAGTTTCTTCCCACACTAAGAAAGGTCCTAGTTGCATCATTGTTGGGGCCTACCTCCTCTTTGCTTCGTCGACTATAACGCGGGACATTAGCCATCCTCACGGGTGCTCTATCTGCATAAAGGTAAAGTACTTGTCATTATTTTAGATTTCACAAAAATATAGAACTTGTTACGTTTCTATATATATATATATTCAAAAAATAAAAATTAAATAATGTAAAATGATGAATTACATATGTCCTATGGCTTGTCCTCAGAAGGTATGATGACTCCAGGATCGTTGGTGAAGTCGATGCCTGCATAAGGATAATCCTCGATAAAGGGATTTTGTTGCTCCCACCAGCTAAAAAAATCGTCATCATATGGATTGGACTTTTGCCCACCTCCTAGGAGAGCTATGAGCTTGATCCATTAGACCATGACTGCCCATGGTCGTAAGTGTCTTTGTATGTGTGTCCTAGGGCTCATCATAAGAACCCTCTCAAAGAAGAAAGTGCATAGGGCACTCCCGAACCAAAAATTATTAGCCTTCCTAAGCTTGCAATCAATAAGTTGTGATTTCAAGCAGTTGAGCATCATGGTGCTCTAGTCATACATCATGGGTCATAAGAATTCAACCCCATGCTACATTTGTGCTTGTGATGCCAAGTGCAAGGAGTTGGATCCCACGATACAAACCATGGTATAGAGGATGACTCAGAGACTCAAACTGGTTACCTGTTTGATAGGCACTTGTGATCCACTTTTCTTGGTGCCAGCATCACAATATTCATTTATGTAGTCATTGATACTCCACCCTCCTCCACAAGATTGGAAGTTTGGCACTTCCCTTCCTAGACAAATTGGTAATGAAGTAAATGTCCTCCATGGTGATGGTCAGTGATTTCCCAGCGAGTATGAATTCCTCGGCATCAGGGTGCCAAAAGTCAATCAAGAGATTCAACAATCTCCTTTGGGTCCTCATGCCACCAATTTGAAAAACATTGTACATGCCACATGCATGCAGATCTTGTTTATTTTCATCATCATCGAATACTGCCTATTCCACCTCTTCATGTTCACGTTCTCTCCAATGAATGAACATCCTACCAATTTCCAAGACAATTTTTGAGTTAGTTTTTCTTCTTCAAAAAATTCCCTTGGCATTTGCGGCCTCTAGTGATAAAAAATGTGGATATTCATGACTGGTGTTTCCACCCGCTGCGAATATCTACGTGTTTCCTTAAGGCAGCCGATGGATGCACAGAGATGAGTTGAATAAATGAGTTTTAAGCCCAATTTTTCCATGAAATTGGAGAAATAAGTAAATGAAATGAAAGGTAGGGTGAAAATACTTTGTTTTAGGTGGAAAAAGGTCTAGTTGCTCCAAGCTTCGCAACCCTTCATTTGGAACTTCAAGGGTTTTGGTAACTTTGGCTGTTTTTTTGGGAATAATGGTAAAAATGGAATGGTAAATAGGTAAATAAACCAATATTTATTAAATTTTGAAAACCCACTTCCTATAGTTTCAATATTTTTTCCCAATATTTAAATAATGGTCAATATTTTGTAGTTCTATGGTCCCTTTTTGTAGGTATTAGGCTAATGTGGATGCTCTTTGGTTTCTTGTTGTCGATTGGCCAAAATTTTTAAAAAGGTCCTGGGCATGTAATGTTCTAATAACTGGCATTTAGGGTAGGGTGCATTCACTCGAAATTTTGCACTATCAGTTGTCATTTCCGCTTAAACCTAGGGTCGACCCCATTAACAAGCGATGAAACCTTTCTCTTTTCTCAAAATCATCATTTTGTCGATGGTAGAGACTACCTTCCATGAGCGCTCTAGTCTAGAATCCCCTTGTAATCTGGTGCTCATGTTGCAAGTTTGTTTTAGGCTCGGGAGTCCTATTTAATCCCCGCCATGAGTTTTCATTTGAAATTCATGCTTCTTACTCACTCTTGTTCTAGCCATTACCTGTGGGACTCTCTCCCTTATATGCTTCCCACAAAAGAATTATGGAGTCCATAGTTAAGCTCTTTTCAAATTCCTTAAAATTGAAAAGATTGTTGAGTGACCTTGTTCCTTTTACACTAGCTAAATGGTCTTGAAGGAACATATGTTCAACACAAGTTTACCTATTTTTCCGACTGAATAGACTAATTATGAAAAAGGTATACTCTAGTCTATGGACTAAAAGAGTTCTCCTCAGTTTTGTTTTATACTTTTTCAGACTCAGGAGACTAAATTTATGAAAAAGGATGAGGGAGTCCATAGTTAATCTCTTTTCAGAATCCTTAAATATGAAAAGATGGTTGAGTGATATTGTCTTTGTTACACTCGTAAAAGGGATTTGAAGAGACGTCTTTTCGGTATAAGTTTAACCCTTTTCCAGACCGAACGAACTATTTACGAAAAAGGAATACTCTGGTCCAATCTCAGCCATAAGAGTTCTCCTTGGTATTATTTTATTATTTTTCAGGCCCTAGAGACTAAAATTATGAAAAATACCACCATGGGAGGTTTACTTCCTAAATTTGAGTTGTAACTGCATTGCATTTTGACTTCTCACACTTTTAGGCCTAATGTCGTCTTCAACATGTTGTAGTTGAACCAATTGCTTATACATTCCTATTATTCCTCAGCCTTGCATTTTATGCCTTTGCGACTCAACACCTTATCCGTGGAGGGAACATCTCCCGAGTGTCCTTATCCTGCACATGCTTCCTTTCATTGAGCATAGGTATGTTCCCTACGCTACGGAACTAATTTTCTTTCCCACGACACTTGTTTCCTCTACTATACAATATCATTCTTTTATTTTTTTTCAGGATTTTATAATATGAAAAAGACAAAAAAAATCCAAAAACCAAAAAGAGGGGGGAAAACATCTATCTCTTTTATTGGCAGCAGTTTTGTCACCCTTAAAAAAATAACAATTTTGAGTCATGATCTCATCATTTTGGGTTTAGTATGGCTTTAGGAGACTTTTTTTCTCATTTTTGAGTTTTATCTTCCCCGGTTGGTTATTCTTCCAACCATATGGAATGTTTGTTGATGCCTCTTATATCACAAATGTATCCCAGTTTATAGTCATGCTTCCTAAGTCACATAATGTGTTGTGCTTATGTTCAAGAGAAGGTTTCAAATTGAGTCGACCATTCTGCAGTTAGTCTCTGACCTTGGAAGTCGGCCTTAACAAGTCAGTCTCATCATCATGAGTATCAGTCTCTTCATTTGATTTCTTCCAAATCTTGGGCCTTCCTCCACCCCTCATGTTGGTTGATGGAGGATGCCTTAATACCTTTATTCCAACAGATCTCTTCCCATCAAATCGACACATATTTCTCTGGGATAGGTATATAGAGTTATGTTTGGTACCTTGGGGCTTGTAGTCATTAGTGGCAGGTTCCCTCACTATTGAAAGTGGGAATACATCAATGTCCCCTACTCAATAGACTCTACCAGGAGTTTGACGTCATCTCATTTATTCACACTTGCTAGATTGTACCATGGTACCTTAACTCCCATTATCATCATCGGTGAGTTGTCTCACATTTATTAACGATATACATCAATGATCAGTAATCAAATGATGTCTCACTTTGTTCGAACTCAACACATCTATTCACATAGTGTATACTTCTACCATGATGGATCGTTGTGAAGACTTCGGGTGAAGTACGAGCACCACATCTTTTGTGCTCCTTCCCGAATCATATGGGGACACCTCATAGACACTGGTACTTACAGAGGATCAACTTGTTCATTCAAATGGTTCCAGATATCCTATGTTCTTGATCTTGAGACATATCTCTTTTGTGTATCTATTCATGGCTATGATATACTTTGACATGGATCCATTGTGCATTTCTCGTGGCCATGCTTTCTACTTCATATTTATCACATGGATCCACTATGTATTGTTCGTGGCTATGGACATTAGTCATAATAACTGGCATTTAGGGTAGGGTGCATTCACTCGAAATTTTGCATTATCAGTTGTCATTTCCGCTTAAACCTAGGGTCGACCCCATTAACAAGCGATGAAATCTTTCTCTTTTCTCAAAATCATCATTTTGTCGATGGTAGAGACTACCTTCCATGAGCGCTCTAGTCTAGAATCCCCTTGTATTCTGGTGCTCATGTTGCAAGTTTGTTTTAGGCTCGGGAGTCCTATTTAATCCCCACCATGAGTTTGCGTTTGAAATTCATGCTTCTTACTCACTCTTGTTCTAGCCATTACCTATGGGACTCTCTCCCTTATATGCTTCCCACAAAAGAATTATGGAGTCCATAGTTAAGCTCTTTTCAGATTCCTTAAAATTGAAAAGATTGTTGAGTGACCTTGTTCCTTTTACACTAGCTAAATGGTCTCGAAGGAACATATGTTCAACACAAGTTTACCTATTTTTCCGACTGAATATACTAATTATGAAAAAGGTATACTCTAGTCTATGGACTAAAAGAGTTCTCCTCGGTTTTGTTTTATACTTTTTCGGACTCAGGACACTAAATTTATGAAAAAGGATGAGGGAGTCCATAGTTAATCTCTTTTCAGACTCCTTAAATATGAAAAGATGGTTGAGTGATATTGTCTTTGTTACACTCGTAAAATGGATTTGAAGAGACGTATTTTCGGTATAAGTTTAACCCTTTTCCAGACCGAACAGACTATTTACGAAAAAGGAATACACTGGTCCAATCTCAACCATAAGAGTTCTCCTTGGTATTATTTTATTATTTTTCAGGCCCTAGAGACTAAAATTATGAAAAATACCACCATGGGAGGTTTACTTCCTAAATTTGAGTTGTAACTGCATTGCATTTTGACTTCTCACACTTTTAGGCCTAATGTCGTCTTCAACATGTTGTAGTTGAACCAATTGCTTATACATTCCTATTATTCCTCAGCCTTGCATTTTATGCCTTTGCGACTCAACACCTTATCCGTGGAGGGAACATCTCCCGAGTGTCCTTATCCTGCACATGCTTCCTTTCATTGAGCATAGGTATGTTCCCTATGCTACGGAACTAATTTGCTTTCCCACGAAACTCGTTTCCTCTACTATACAATATCATTCTTTTATTTTTTTTCAGGATTTTATAATATGAAAAAGACAAAAAAAATCAAAAAACCAAAAAGAGGGGGGAAAACATCTATCTCTTTTATTGGCAACAGTTTTGTCACCCTTAAAAAAATAACAATTTTGAGTCATGATCTCATCATTTTGGGTTTAGTATGGCTTTAGGAGACTTTTTTCTCATTTTTGAGTTTTATCTTCCCCGGTTGGTTATTCTTACAACCATATGGAATGTTTGTTTATGCCTCTTATATCACAAATGTATCCCAGTTTATAGTCATGCTTCCTAAGTCACATAATGTGTCGTGCTTATGTTCAAGAGAAGGTTTCAAATTGAGTCGACCATTCTGCAGTTAGTCTCTGACCTTGGAAGTCGGCCTTCCCAAGTCAGTCTCATCATCATGAGTATCAGTCTCTTCATTTGATTTCTTCCAAATCTTGGGCCTTCCTCCACCCCTCGTGTTGGTTGATGGAGGATGCCTTAATACCTTTCTTCCAACAGATCTCTTCCCATCGAATCGACACATATTTCTCTGGGATAGGTATATAGAGTTATGTTTGGTACCTTGGGGCTTGTAGTCATTAGTGGCAGGTTCCCTCACTATTGAAAGTGGGAATACATCAATGTCCCCTACTCGATAGACTCTACCAGGAGTTTGACGTCATCTCATTTATCCACACTTGCTAGATTGTACCATGGTACCTTAACTCCCATTATCATCATCAGTGAGTTGTCTCACATTTATTAACGATATACATCAATGATCGGTAATCAAATGATGTCTCACTTTGTTCGAACTCAACACATCTATTCACATAGTGTAGACTTCTACCACGATGGATCGTTGTGAAGACTTCGGGTGAAGTATGAGCACCACATCTTTTGTGCTCCTTCCCGAATCATATGGGGACACCTCATAGACACTGGTACTTGTAGAGGATCAACTTGTTCATTCTCATGGTTCCAGATATCCTATGTTATTGATCTTGAGACATATCTCTTTTGTGTATCTATTCATGATTATGATATACTTTGACATGGATCCATAGTGCATTTCTCGTGGCCATGCTTTCTACTTCAAATTTATCACATGGATCCACTGTGTATTGTTCGTGGCTATGGACATTAGTCATAATTTCATATGTACCATAGATTTGTAGTGTACTTTCTTTGGAGGCCATGCTTATATCACTCCTGAGCATGGGTATGCCTAACCTGGGAAGAAAAACTCTTGTTTGATCTTTGCTGATTGTTATTGTTCTTGAATTAGTTGTTCGGGAACCTTCAGGGGTACTTCAATGCATCCCTTCCTCTCATAGTTTACAATGTATTTCGACCATAATTTTTCCCTTTTGACCTCACACATTAGGGGGCATCTATTATAGCACAAAATTCCACACCTATGCATTTGTGCCATGGCCTAACCCTTTCCCAAAGCTTGCTAGACATTTTCCCAAATTGCCTCTCCAAAATCATTTAAAAAACATGCCTTATAATAATATCTGTGGGTTTCTCTAGTGCAACACGTAGACATCTGTGACTTTCAAGCTTGCAACCCGTGAATACCCTCAAAAATCATAAAAAATAAACAATTCTGTGTTTTTGTGCGGGTTTTTCGGTTGGGCTCATTCCCCTATGTCCCCATGCATGTACAAAATGGAATCCAACTCCCCAAATGTCTTGGGTAAGAGATAAAATAATCATTTAGGGATAATGAGAGGTTAAGTCTCTTGGTGCAAGTTTATGCGGTTGTTATCGAGCAAGCCTCCCTTTCCTATAATCCTCTGATCAACACCCCCTTTTATCTAGAAACTCCTTTTCCAGCACCTCTTTCCTATATATATGGCTATAGGGTGTATCCTTATCCCTATTTGGTCCATCAAAGGAAGAGTATAGTGGTTGAGTCGATGCTTGAGGGATTCTTGGAGAAACCTGGACAGTTGGCTTTGAGGCGGTGCCAAAGGTGACACAAAGTTGTAACTTACCTTTCTAATTTGGTGTTAATAGAAGAGTTTTCTTTCCCTCCTATCTTGTATTCATTGTATTTTTTTGTGTTTTAATTTTAGTTTGAATATGATATATGACATGTATACTCTTTGATTGTATAACTACCTTCATAGCAACCCTTGTATTGTGTCCATTTTACAGGTTGGTTCTAGCTAAGGATCAGGAGCTCATCGAAAGAAAAGAGTGGGATTGACATCAAATGGGAGACTTAAGGTGCAATCTTTCTCCTTTTTCCTTCCCTAACTTCTCCTAGTAAAGTAGTTATTCTTTCAGTTTTGTGTGCTTGTCCTGGAGGGAAGATCTCTATATTCTCTATACAGTCTTGATTTGTTGTGATTTCAACCCAAAATCACGGGGGAAATATCATGTCAACAATTATGGATTGAATCAACTAAGAATCTAACAACTAGGCTTCTCAAAGGAATGTCAAGGGAAGACTAGGGTCAAGGTTTTTTCCTAAGGAGACTAGGAATACTAGGACTTATACCTAGAGGAGAAAATAAAGAATTTTATCATGTAGCTCTAGTAAGAGAAGAAGTTATGGTTTTGTGGCATTTGAAAACCCTAGTGCTACCTATTGTGCTTGTTATTGAGAAGATAGAGGGAGTTGATCTTGTACAAGTGTGGGATACAAATGTAGGTTCTAAAAAGGACTTACCATTGTGTATGCTAGCTTGTTGATGATGTCTAATGGAGTGAGCTAATGGCTAATGTTATCTTATGGTTTCCATCGCTAGGGTTTGAAGAGTCCGACTTCTAACAACCCCTGATACAATATTGGTAGGTGCATGTAATTAAAATTATAAATATATATGAAGTGTTTGGGTTGTTCAAATGTTGTGTACTTGCATAATTGAATTTTAGCTTATGTCATCTTCGTAATTGAGTAATTATAGTACTAGTTATGGAGGTTCAATTGACATAACATTGAGTTGATATTGTTAAGTGATTTACAATTATGTAGAAGATAAATGAGAAAATTTATTTCTATAATAAATTATTGTAATATTTTCAAGTGAACACTATTTGAGATAATTCAAGATGTATTCCATATTGTTGGTTGTGATTTAGAATATGGATATCCACAACATTAATGCAAATAATTGAGAAGGAATGATCTATCGATGATGTAGATATACATGGTTGATTAGAAAGCAATGCTACTTGAGAACCATTAATTACTTATGGATTTAGCATTTCAAAATCTTTTCCACCATAAGATATTCCTTAATGCATAATGCAAACACAATGAGATTCGTAAAACACGTTCCATGAAATGTGTGTGTGTGTGTGTGTGTGTGTGTGTGTGTGTGTGTGTGTGTTTTCAACTTTGTCTAACTTGTACATGTTTTACAAAATGGCAACTCATGCCCAATATACAAAGTGACAACAAGTTCCCTAACATCAAAAACATCCATATGGTGGCCTAGATACAAAATGGTAGTAATTGGCCAATCATTGACAACTTCCACCCTCGCCACCCTCAGGAACATCTTGGAAATATATATTTCTTCTCTTACTCGAGGAATCACCTCAAGAGGCTCTAGGCCTGGGTGTGCTTCGACGCTCTAGAGATTGCACAAAGAATAAACAGTGTTACAAGTTTTTTCCTCAATGAATTAATAGACATACAAAATGATACTTTGTAATTTAAACTAAGAAAACTCAGTGCATATGTTGTTTTCATTCGTGAGAGTGTTACCCTCCTTCATGGCCCTAATCTCTCTGCGATGCCAGCCTGCATCAGTTACAAGGATCAAGTCAAGAAAATTAAATAAATATGCGTAAAATAAAATTCATGAAACATAAAAAATTATCATCAATGCATTATCTCACCGTGAATATCTCAGGCCTCGATGGATATTCACTAGCAGATGGAGCACTAGGTTGTACAAATTACTCTGAGAGAACCTCTATTGTGGCAGTGTTGGATGATGGGGCCAATGGAAATGGTGGTGAGGGTGGGTGGCATACAAGTGGCACGGAAGGGTTCCCTACATGTGAATCCATTGAGGATGCTTGCAATAAGACTGATGCTAATGGAGGGCTATGATAGACCCTCACAGGATGTACAAGTGATTGCAACTCCTTAGGCCTAGAGAAGGGTAACCCATAAGCAACACCCAGGTGTCCAGGGAGTGCAATAGTACTACAGCTAGCAAATATATCTGCGACCTGCATACATATTAATAAAATTGAATTATTAGTACCAAATAGTAAAATTCAAAAACATAAACACAAACAATTTGAGAATTATACAATATTTAAATCTACAATGATACATGTGACGCAGGTGACTTGTCCATCCCAGATGGACATTCCCTAACATCTCCTAGTCGCAAATCCTATAGAAACATGAGAACATTACAAATTTGAGGATGCCATAAAATAAAGAAATGACTATGGTGAATTTATAAAATGTGATACATACCTATGTGTGGGGTGCACCCAATGAATAGGTTGCCTCTACTGCTGCATCAGTGGTGGGGATAGGAACTGATGCATCCATCGACGTAGAGGGTCTACTACTCATATGTAACAACTGCAAAACAACATACATTAAAATATCTATATAAATATACAAAATAAATATATAATGATGAAGAACATAGAAAGAGTTAAGATACTAACCTCCTCCATGAAGCTATGTTGTCCGTTGGGCTATATAGGCCCATAGCATGTCTACCCACAACGTGAGGTTCACATGGATGACTGCTATGTCCATGTGCCATATCCTCATTGTGCTCTCCTGTGCATGATGAAGCTCCAACCCCTCTATCAATGTCACTGGTAGGCACCTCCTATTGAGATAGTGCAACAAAGATACTATGTTGCACTAGGCTACGAGTCAATGATAAAATGGCTATTTGTACTTGTTGTAAGCTCTTTGAAACAGAAGGATGTTGGGTAGGGGGGTCGGACCTTCACCTGGGGGGATGAGGACCTAACACAGGGTCATGCTTGGCATGCTCTCGGTCCTGTGCGGACCCTTGACCCACCCCTAAAATTCACCAATGTCAAAGTAGTTGACATGCTTACCCAAAATAAACTCAACCCAAAATTTTCTCATAAAATTTAAGGGCATCTCCCTGTTATTTCAAGGAGGTTTATCAAAAACCATATACCACCTATCCATCCAATTTTGACTAATATGGGGATGGATGCACCAATCAATGGAGATTCGTTTCTTGGTCAATGGTAGTTCTTGTCCATTTGTAGGATCCCTAAAAATAGACAATATTTGTTGTTTTGAAATGCTCAGTTCTTTGACTTTGTTTCTGTCCAAACCAGTGCTATAGTAATCATACATTCTTTTCCTATAATCAAAAATAGAGGTTAATTTCCCTTGGGCGCTTGCAATGGAATTAATATAATGTAAACAAGAAAAATAAGAAAAGAATATTGAGTATTAATATACATACACAACATTATAGATCCATCTTAATTAGAAATCTTTTAAGCACCAAGAAGATCTACATTTTAATTTTTTTTGACTCATCTGGGTATCTAGTGGATTTAAAGTTAAAATAAATCTAACTTTGAATTACTTTTCAATGATGTTAGATTAAATTAGAATATAATGTTCTTTCCTCATTAAACCTATAACAAAAGATTATGCATTTTAGAAGCAAAAATGATATTTTAAATTATAATTTTTTACATTTTTGTTAACTAAATGTAAATCTTATAATTGACTAAAAAGTCATGAAAACCAAACACTCATAACCATATAGATTCATGAACTAAACACCCATCCTGTAAACTATAACTAATAATGCAAAAATATTCTTTAAAAAATTGCAAACAATAACTAATAACACAACACAAGAAAATAAAGAGAATTGTGGAAATAACTAGTAGCAAACAAACATATTATAGAGAATCCTAACACATATTTATATATCGTTAATTGGTATCATAGTTAATAACTCTTCCATGTACCTAATACTAACTTTTAGGATGTTAACTAAGATTAAGAATATGGTAGAGACTGGATAGATAACTAGAGTAAGTCTAATTGTATAATATTGAACACATGTTTAAAGTAGGTAGTTTTCCTTTATAAGAGATCTAAAATAGGTTGGGTTTAAAATAGGTTTTGATTTTAAAATTTTATACTACTACGTTATATAAAAAAAAATTATTATTGGAAAAAAATAAATATAAAATCATTCAAACTCTGTAATAATAATACTCAAAACATGATTTAAGATGTAATCTTAAA
>JZKD02S0807931.1:176448-192448 GCA_000966675.3 Picea glauca | reverse complement strand
AAGTTTACATGTGTGACTTTGATGGTTTTTAAGGTATATGATCTAAACATAATAATGTCATAGTAAAAAGTTGATAGGCTGTGAGATTTTAAAATTATAGTAATCATGCAAATAAAAATAATAATTATAATGAAAGGGGTAGTTGTCACCAATGTTGTTAATTATTTGGCTAGTTTCATACTGGCATGTAAGGAACACTAATATATGTATGAAAACAAGTTTATTAAGGATGTCATTCACAAAATTGGAGAAGCATCCTTAAGATTTTTTCAAAAAAAAAATAGTATTATACAAATAATATTTAACATAAAATATGGTAAATTACATTTTAACCCAATATATTTGACCATTAAAAAATCTATCATTACCACTTCCCATTAAAACACCTTAAAGTCTATATTGTACAATATAAAGGTCCTCATTCACTCAATCGTATATTTAAAACTTCAATTTGTTATCATATTAATTAAATTCAAGAAAAAAATAAAATATTCTAAAATTACTATAGATATGAAAAACTGCAATATTAATTAAATTCAAGAAAGAAATAAAATGTTCTAAAATTACTATGGATATGAAACACTACAATAGTATGTGTTTGATATGGTATAATAAAGTCAATAATTAATTATAATTAATTAAATATCTAAGTAAAAAACAACTACATTAAAAGAACACACTCCACCATAAATATTATTAAATTATAAAAAGTAATAAAAAAATTAATCTATATAAATATTATTAGATTATAAAATATATATAAAAAATTAATTATATAGATTAGAATAAGTTAACATTTAAACCAACTTCTTTACGTTATAAAATTTGTAAGTCTCTTGTAATTATTTATTATTTTGTTAATACTAACTTTCTATCCTTGCCTTTTGGATGACTATCGTTGTGAGCATAATCCCCCAATTCCCCATTTCCAACTTGTCATTATAAATCCCATATTTCTCATAAATGTGTCATTATCCCTTTTTTTTTCTCAATCTTTCATTATCGTTGTAGGTTAATTTTACATTCAAATATCATAGCTTTGATTTGTTAATATATCATAAGGCTTGCTATCATATTAATTATTATTTTTATTTTTAATATTATAAAGCATAGTAAACAAACATTCATATATTATAAAGATATCTTTATATCATTAACCTATATTTAAAACTACTTAAATTTGCAAGTCTCTTGTAATTATTTATTATTTTGTTAATACTAACTTTCCATCCATCCTTGCCTTTTGGATGACTATCGTTGTGAGCATAATCCCCCAATTTCTTATTTCCAACTTGTCATTATAAATTCCATATTTCTCATAAATGTGCCATTATCCCTTTTTTTTGTTCTCAACCTTTCATTATCATTGTAGGTTAATTTTACATTCAAATATCATAGCTTTTATTTGTTAATACATTACAAGGCTTGTTATCATATTAATTATTATTCTTATTTTTAATATTATAAGGCATAGTAAACAAACATTCATATATTATAAAGATATCTTTATATCATTAACTTATATTTAATACTACTTAGTGCACTTGTCATTGGTGTTGGAGAGTGTTTGTGTAACTTGCTAATGTTGATCTACATTAAATTGTTGGAACATAATATTCAATGCATTAGAATGTTTGGCTTATGGTGATGTATTAGAAAAAACCTTGAGAAAAAGTGCAGAGTGCTAGTGTTTATGGAAATCTTAAGTGTTGCACTATGTCTATCAATTGAATCAGTTGCCCTCCTTGATAAACAATGTTCCACATTGAGTGTCCTCTTTACAACTTATGTTTTTTAGCTTTCAAATTAGGAAACTTAGACAATATTTTCTCTAAGGAAATCCATTTAGATTATGTAAGGTATTACCCACCTCAACAATTCTAAATACTGGAATCACCTTGTTACACATATAGTTGGTTCAATGTTCTATGAATTTTATTTTTTTTAACGTTGGGACTGCTCCACTTTGATAGTCATTGATAACCTTCTCTGACTAATCATGAGTAAAACATCTAAGTAACACAAGGTTGACCCCTCAATGATAAAAAAAATGTCATCGATAGTGAGATAGCTCTTCGCATGATGGCGAATGCACTGATGTTCATTAAGAGAGAGGTGAGAAGGGAATTACTGAGTTTGGAGATACACTAGGATGTCTCCATACCATGTATCAAATGAGGAAATGAGGAATAAATGGTCATCAAGAAATGATTCAGTTTCAAACTAACCCTAACTATGTTGATGTTACTCTGACATCATCTCTGCAAAAGAGAGAAATTTATTCACTTTAGTAGAGGCAAACTATAAATCAAAATATTACAATATTACTATCCACTTGGAATAATTTCCTTTGATTATTCTTTGGGACAAGATATGATGCATTGGATTGACGTTTATACTCATTATCATGCATTGAAGAAGGATGTAATCTCAAAGTATTTGGACAACATGAGCTACTACCGACACTAATTTTTCAACATGAGAGCATCATAGCTCATACCTAGCAAGACCTTTGCTTATATAGTACACCACATGCTCTTGGTGTGAACCATCCTTCTAAAACAAAACCATACCAATGGTTGACTTAGATGTTTCTAGACACAATAAGAATTCTTGGCTATAGTTTGTTTGTCTCAACAATGGGATGGACATAAAGACCTTTTTCAAGGCATTAAATGACCATTGCACATAATAATCCCATACAAATGGAACTCCCTTCTTCAAAAGGCACATGAAACCTTTTGTGATCTTGACATAATTGTTAATGTATCAATGTAAAAAAATTGTCTTTCCTTAGAGACTCTGCAATTGGAAATTATTTCATGAGGATCGAAATTAAACTACGGCTTCCACTATGAATGGGTTGAACATGATATTGTACTTGGAAACTATGAAACCAATCAATCACTCACACATGACACAAAATATGCATTTGTGTAGATTCATATGAATTTTATATAACTGACATATTTCAAAAACTACATGAAGATGAGATGGATGCTCAACTCTTTTCTTTGACTTAGTGGATAAGTCATCCAAATATTCTTTGAAAATATGTTTGATGTCATTGAATGCATAAAACATGGCCCACTAAAATATGGCTCTATCATTTTTAAGGAAAAATGATGTTTTCCTATAGGCAAATGCACCCCAAGGATAGATGAAGGGTGTGTGCACAAAGTTGGTGGATGAAAATATGGCAAGGGGGTTAGTAGGAACGCATGCGCATTCTCTGGAATGTGCACATGTTATTGATGATATAGGTTTGGAAAATCTCGAACCTCCACTCATCTTGCCACATAGGTTCATCGACATGAATGTGTTTCCCAAGAACGCACACACGTTCCTCTGATACAACATTTTTAATGGGTCATGGGCATGATTTGTGCCCATTTTCATACACCGTGCTCATGTTTTTACCCTCATTTAGAAAATAGAGAGGAGGATCTCTGTTAAGATCTTTCCACCGTGGTCCCTGAGGTGTAGGACAGTCGGTGACGGAGTGTGTTGTTAAGCCACTCCGTGATGTTAAAGTTACCGGTTCGAAACCTGTGGGGACAAAAAATCCAACCATGTTAAGGGTTGGTGTGTCTCAGGCTGGGTGTGATCCCCAGGTGATTTATTCAATGAAAAAAAAGCCCCCGGGGGGCAGCTCAATTGGCAAGTGCCATGATATAGCGTGTTATGTACGATGAGGTTTCAAGTTCAAATCCCCCCGACTTACTCGTGCCTGCGGAAGGGGCATACATATGGCACCTGGAGGTTATAGTGGTAGCGGTCGGAATCGACCCCGTGTCACGCGAGTACGAGACCGGCCCAGTTGCCGATTCCGCCAGCATAAAAAATAAATAAATAAATAAATAAATATCTTTCCACCGTGTCCCAGTCAAGCCATGTATGTTTGATTTCTCTTAGTTTCCTCCCAGTTTAGTAATTTTTACTTTTATTCAATTAATTTAATATATTCTAAAAGAAACTAAATTATAGAAATTTGTAATCTTATAGAGAAATCTTATCTAGAAAATTTACAGAGTCACCTCTTACATTGCCTAACATTTCCCCTTTAAAAATAACTATAGACAATTTACAAGAAATGAGATTATTTTATGGTTTTTTTATTTCTTAAAATATGTATTGATGTTTTTTGTAATTTTCTATTTTAATTTTAAAAACTGACCTAATTTGCATGCCATGCCTTATTAAATTGAAACATATATTATAAAATGGAACCTAGATACAATGTAAACCGCCCACCAGTGGACCAAGGCAAGGAAAACCCCAACCCACCACAACCACCCACTATAAACACACAAATTGATGAGGGGTTGGCCACATTGAGAACACTTGTAAATGGATTAAGGGGCATAACAGAACCAAGAAAAGAGTCCTTGGCCACTTCATTGGACGTCATTGTGAGGTCTATTGCAAGTGCCCAAGGGAAATTAAATTTTATTTATGAATAGAGGGCAAGAATGTTTGAGTTTTACAACATTGGAATGGATAGAAACCAAGTTAGAGACTTGGGTATTTCAAAACAAGAACTGATGTCTATTTGTATAGATCCTCAATATAGACAACAACCACCTATCAAGAAGAAACACATTTTCATTGACTGGTGCATCCACCCACAAATTATTCAAAACTAGATGGATAGGTGGTACATGGTATTTGATAACCCTCCCTGCAATAACAAGGAGGTATCTTTATATTTTTTGCGAAAATTATGGGATGAATTTATTTTGGGTCATCATGTCAACTACTTCGACATGGGTGACTTCCATAGGGTGGGTCGAGGGTCCACACAAGACTGAGAGCATGTTAATCACAATCCCATGTTAGGTCCTCATCCCCCCAAGCGAAGTCCTGAACCTCCTGCCCAACATCCTCTTGTTGCATAAATCTTGTAGAAGGTACATGTAGCTATATCATCATTGACTTAGAGCCTAATGCAACACGGTAGCTTTGTCGCACTATCTCGGCAGGAGATTCATGTCGGTGACATTGATAGAGGGGTTGGAGCTCTACCCTGTACAAAAGAGTTTAGTGAGGAGAGGGCACAGGGACATAACAGTCATCCATGTGAACCTCATAGAGGCTTGAGTTGCGAGCATACTTGTTATGGGCCTATGGAGACCAGTGGACCAAAAATATTCATGGAGGAGGTTAGTACATTAACCATCTTTATGTTCATCATTGTTATATATCTATATAGTATTCCATGTATTTATATCGATATTTTATTGTATGTTGTTTTGTAGTTTCTATGACCATATAATAGACCCTCTATGCCCATGGATGCATTAGTTTTTGTCTCCACCACTAATGTAGCAATAGAGGCAACCTGCTCATTTGGTGTAGCCCATACACAGGTATGTGTCACATTTGATAAATTCACCATAGTCATTTCTTTATTTTATGGCATCCTCATTTTTTTAATGTTCTTGTGTTTCTACAAGTTGTGGGACCATACGATGTTGAGGAATGTCCACTTGGGATGGAAAAGTCACCTACATCACAGGTATCATGTGTAGAGTTAAATATCATTTAAATTTCAAATTTGTTGTATTTACGTTGTTGAATTTTACTATTTGGTACTAATAGTTCAATATTATTAATATGTATGCAAGTTGCTGATAGTTTTGCTAGTTATAGTACTAGTCCTCTCCTTGGGCACCTGGCCAAAACTTTTGGGTTACCTGACTCCAAGCCAAGAGTACTGCCATCACTTGTAAATACTGTGGGAGTCCATTACCACCCACCCCCAACATCTTTCTTATTACATGCATCCTCAGTGGATGCACTCGCATGCCACCCATCTATACCACCTCTTCCATTGCATCCATACATAGTAGATGCACCCGTATTCCACCCACCCCCACTACCATTTCCATCAGTTCCATCCATTGAGGCTTCCACAATAGAGGTTTCCTCAGAGAAGGTTGTACAACTGAGTTCTCCACCTGCCAGTGAGTCACCATCGAGGCCTGATATATTCACGGTGAGATAATGTGTTGATGATCATTTTTTTTGTATCATGAATTTGATTTTATGCATATTTGTTTAATTTTCATGATTTAATCCTTGTAACTGACATAGGGTGGCATCGCTGAGAGATTAGGGTCGCGGAGGAGGGTAACACCCTCACAATTTTCAGTACCATATGCGGTGAGTTGTCTTATGTTAAATTACAAAGTATCATTTTGTAAGTCTTTTAATTCATTGTGGAGAAAAACTTATAACAATGTTTTTTCTTTGTGCAGTCTTTGGAGTGACAAAGCACACCCAGGCTTAGAACCACTCAAGTTTCTTCTTCAAGCAAGAGAATAAATATATATTTTCAGGATGCTCCTGAGGATGGCAAGGGTGGAAGCAATCAATGATTGACCAATTACTGCCATTTTGTATCTAGGTCACCATATGGTTGTTTTTTATGTTAGGGCACTTGCTGTCGTTTTGTATATTGGGCACGAGGTGCCATTTTGTAAAAATACAATGTTGAATACACACACACACACACACACACATATTTCATGGCACATTTTTTTATGAATC
The DNA here is from genome assembly GCA_000966675.3 of Picea glauca. Classification (NCBI taxonomy): domain Eukaryota; kingdom Viridiplantae; phylum Streptophyta; class Pinopsida; order Pinales; family Pinaceae; genus Picea; species Picea glauca. Next base: position 185,896 of record JZKD02S0807931.1, on the reverse strand, counting down.
TCATTGTTTCTACATTTTCTGTTGATGAATGTATGAATTTCAAAGTGTATAAATATATGATTTTATTTAATTTGATTAATTACTTTTTAAAGTGTTAAGGAAGTCTATGCATGTAAGAATAGTTCATTTTTTCTTAAGTGATTATAAATACTTGTGTTATGCATTAATGAATCTCTTATGGTGGAAAAATTGCAAAGTGCTAAATCCATACACAATTAATGGTTCTCATTACCTAAATTTGATAAAAAGTTGACGTCTCATCCTAGGTAAGACTCCAGGAACCAATAATAACAATCATGTAGGATAACATAATCACAATAGAAATAAGAGAATTGAAACTTCACATTACTCTGTCCAAAATGAAGCGTGGTTCATTATAATGGAAATCACAACATGTTACAAGGGCTTCTTAATAAAAAATCAACACATAAAATATGAGTGCACAAAAAAGTCTCACATCAAATGAAAATATACCTTTGATTCTCCATTAAGCTTGCCAAAATGTTGTACAATGTAGCCCAAGAAAATTTTCAACATATAACACTATTTTAGTGTTTAGAATCCTAAAGTTCAAATACATGTGATGAAATGGTACTTTCTGTAAATGTCACCTTTTGTAAATGTCATCTCAAACAACATCTCATTGATTGGTTGAAGATTATGGCTATAAATGGAAAAATATTAAAGGGTGTGAAATATATAAATAAATCGATAACCTGGAGCTATGTATAACTCTTAAGTAACAATATCTAGCACATTCAATAGTTTTGATTGAGATTAGTTAGTATTTGAGGAGTGGAAAGAGAAAGGCAAGGTATCTGTCTCTTAGTGATTCGAGATTGATATGCGTAGGGAATGCATTTCCTTCAACATTGATAAAATTAAACTAATTTCCAATCCACTAGACACACTTGGGTGCACTTGGTGGATGAATATGGTCGATGGAAAAGGAACCAAAGCACTCAAAGTTGATGGATGACACTTGAGTCCACCTTAAAATACTGCTTTCAAGGAAATTATCATATACAAAAGAGGATGCCTCAAAATTAATAAAACATCATCATCAATTTGCAATATTGCAAACTTGTAAGAAAACAAACTAATACATCACATAAGGGTGATCTAGATCACAAAGACTAAAATTTCTGTAACGCTCCCCCAGTCGTCATCCCTAGGGTCGGGCCAACGCTACTGTGCGGAACAACAATCTCATACTTATTTATATATAACATGAATTTTAAACAAATGAAACACATTTAACTTAGAGTAAGCACTAGATTACTGCTAACATGCAGATTTAATGGAATTAACAGTAATTCATGATTACAGTGGAATACATGATAAATATAGGCAACACAGGCATGCAAAACATAATTAAAGCATAAGCTGATACTTATCTTTGAAATTGTGGTAATTCCACCAACCACGTGCAGACCTTCCATGAACCTCCCAGCCTTAGACCACGCTGCTCATCAAGCTCAGTAGTGGGTCACCCCCGAGCTGGGACTAAGCTCCACCCAAGGTAAGGAATCTTAGGCTAGGCTGAGGTTACAGGGAAAACACACAGTCACAAGGAAGGATTCTCTCCGAGGAACCACTTATGCCCACTGCCCATAGAATCTCCTTCCCCACATGCCTGTTCCATCCTAGGAATATACACCTTCTTTGTCACCTAGATAGTCCTTTGTCTTCTAACCTCCCTTGCCTTGGGTTTCAGCAATAGACCGGATTGGAAATATCCGAGCTCTATGGCAGCTACAGGGTTCCTTCTAGGAGCTCTCTCCTTCCTCCGTGCACTCTCTCTCACTTGGAGAGAGTCGCTCACAGGCCAGGAAACCTGACCTTTCAATCTCAACCACCTCTCTCACCTAGAGAGAGTGTTGTATATACTGGCCAACAAGCCACGCGCGGTCAAGCACTGCACGACCACCACAATCCACTGGAACCCAGACACGAACACCCCAAGGTAGCAACAGTCAGGCGCAACAACATAACTCGGCTCAACAAGAATGGGACACTTCAGTTTCCTCCATCTGACAACACAGAATAGACTCACGATTATGGTTTCTCAGGGACCTGTGACAAACAATCCACACAATGGTCAACTTAGACTCGATGGTTCAGAACATAGGGGGATGTGCCAACTTTCCTAGAACAAACAAAAACTTTTTTCGGCTGCAGAGATGCACGAGGGTAATCTTGTAGAGGTCAGACGGGGTTCACATTGAGATGGTTGGGTAGAATGGAGGAGGAACCCCCATCATGACTCAATTCAACAGTTTTAACTACATGCACTTGGATTGACACTTGTCACCCATGAAACTTCATGCTTTCCTCCCCACGTGGAAGTCACTTGTCATTCCAAAATAACTTAGGATAAAACATATATTTCACATGGTCTTTTTGGAATAATATTAAAATATTATTCCCAAGGACTTAAGCCCCTAGGCTCAACACTTAGCCCCTCTTCCATCCTTCCAGCCCCCTAACCCCTTACCCACTATGTGGAATCTTAGTCACCCATCACTCATTCATCGTGGTCGGTCTGCACACAACGGTGTTTATTTTTTAATTAATAATGTGCATAGATACATGTACAACATCAAGCTCTTGGCCTTCAACACTTAGGTTCTCTGGCCTAATAATCACATAATCCCACCAGCTTATATAAACTTGGCTAACCAGCCTATAAAACATAATTACAATTTTTAATGTAAGCTTTCTACTTCATAAACATGATTTACAACATGGCTCGGCCTTGGGGACATTACAATCCCCCTCCCTTATTTTTGCACTGTCCTGAGTGCAACTTTTACACAACATCAACAAGATTTCCAAAATCTTCAAAAAGATGTGGGTACTCTACCTACATAACATATTCATACTCCCATGTCATGTCCTCAGGACTGTACCATGTCCACTGGACCTTTACAATCCCTATAGCTTGATTCCAGAGCTATTTGTTTTTCCTATCCAATATGTGCACATGATGCACTTGCAGGACACCCTGTTGCTCTAGCTGAATCACATTCCAATTGATTACATGATTAGCATCAGGTATGCATATTTCTTACATAATGAAATATGAGACACATTAGGTACAGTCATGGATGCGGTAATGCAATCATATATGCAATGTATATATATGTATATACAGACAATTTTAATAACATTAAAACTATCTACAACATACACAACATGCAATAAATAGAGAATTGTACTTATCTTTTGATTGAGAAGACCTTCCAACCCTAAGCAGGGCTATGACTCCATCGAGGCAATGGCTTCCCAAGATAGCCTGGTCCACAATCCTTATCCACATGGTCTAGGCCAAGGTACCAGACCTCATCAGCACTCCAACCATTCAAACCTCGACAGTACTCCAACCAATGGTCTCTCATTCCCCACATGCATGTCCCACCCGAGAGTATACACCTTCACAAGAACAGTCCATCGGTGATACACCTCCCTTTCCTTGGGCTTCAGCAACAAGCCGGACCAGAAGTCTTAGAGCATCATGGCTTGAGGAGTTCCAACTGCCCTCAAAGGTTTCCAAGCAGCATCTTCTCGAGATACTCTTTGTAGCCAACATTTTAACTTTTATCAACATCATCTCATTTGCAGCAACCACATGCAGTTATCATGAGAGAACATAAAACAATTCATTTAGGAATTCCAATTTGTTCAAAAGGAAATTCAACTTTTATTCCCAAAACATGACATTCTATTTCATGATTCATCTTGGCTATTGCCACATTATGAATGCAGCCATCCTTGTGATTTTCCACAAGCATCAAACTGTATACAATTTTCCTGCAAGACTTCATCTTGCATACTGCTGACAAATTGTCAGTATTTTTTGTACATCATAATTCGACATGTGCAACATCTTATGCAATAATCTTAGAATTTCCTGCACTTGGCAACTCAATCACAATTACCAAACAACTTGACCAAATAGAATGAATCATCATTCTATGCATATGCATGTTCATAATTAACAACAGTAAGTTCATTATTTCAATTTTTTGAACATAAAATTCAATGTAGTCTCTATTCCTGTGACTACTTGGCTTGTAACTTTCCTGTTGCAATGTTTAACAGTTTCTGAAATGTTCTCAACTTCAGGGGTTAGCAACATTTCAGCCATTAGTATAATTATTTCCATGCAATAATATATATGCATGTACTTACAAAACATATTCAACCATTGCATTTAGTATACAATTCTATCACTCATTATGCATGAGTGCAATTCTCAATGCATTCTTATTCAATGCACCTTGCATTGAATTACATATTGCTCTCTATCTCAGTCATGTATCTCACCATTCATGAGTTGGAATTCTGGCCAATGTGTTGCCACATTCTCCATACCTTGTCATATTCAACCAGGTCCTAGTCTCATACATGACTAATTTACTGGCATTTATTCTTACACCTAGTTTTTATCTTTAATTCTTTATTTATTACCCCATAACCAAATTAACATGACATTCTACTATGTCAATGTGTGCATTCAGAAGCTAAAAAGATTTCAATTAATATAGGCCTACAGACTTTACCACATCTAGTGGTATGCATTCAATCATATAATCATGTGATTTTTTAACATATCTATGGCTGAGGAAATTCTTACCAAAATTTCCTTTCAACAATTATGAAAAAAGAGTGATAAAAACTCATACCTGCATGACTTCCATTAAAATTATACTACCTGAATATATGATAGTAGTAGAAGCTTTCATGCTTCTTTTATCAAACTTATAACCAACACTTCAACTCTGACGCAGACCTCTGACCCTCAGGCCAATATCCGCATAGGATCGTTCTAAATTCTCCTTGAGCCGAAGTGGCTCCTTTGATTCCCTGCTGGAACCTCCAATGAATTCGATCCACAGGTCCTTCACAAAAACCCGCCCTGCGCAACTTGATGCTAGGCACGAGCCTCACATTTCCATGTGACCATGACCTTACCTTAGCGCAAGCGCCTCTTGCAACTCGCGAGTTCATGAGTCGAAGACCCTTGGCTCCTCTTTCTCCAGACGCCAATACCCGAGATGTGATATGGGTATGGCTCCTCCTTGTTAGTGCCTTCCACACATAACCACCAGCTAGGGCTAAGTGATAGCACTACTTGCAACTTGCAACTTTGCGAGTTGGAGTGTTGAGCCCTCGTGCTCCTCCTTTGCGAATTCCCGAGACATGAAAGTTAGCGATGAGTTGACTCCTTTCCAGGTGATGTGTGTCCAACACATGTCACCCGCTTCCCCTTTCTCTGGGCGCTTATTGTTATGCCACCTGTCAACCATGTGGTCCCCACCTAATGGATCTGCCACATGTTCTACGAGCCCTTGGCGCTCGGCACTTCACAGCCTCACAGTCAAAAAGAATTTCTTTCAACCCCCCAAAACCCCAATACGTGATACCACGCAGAGGTTTTGATCCAATGGTTCTCCTGTGACTTAGATCCAACGATTTGGATCTCCTTCCCTGCTCCTCGTGACTCGGGACTTTGCAGAACAAAGAATTTGGTCTACCCTCCGAACTCATGAACCCTAAATTCACGATTTCTTGAATGAGATCAACGGATGTCGTTGACTCATATCTGACGGTCGCTATCCTTTCTAAGCTTCAGAGTATTAGAATATACTAGGCTTTAATCCCCTCACTGCTCTGCAAGATCCAATGACTCTCACAACTTCGACACTTCCTCCATAAAGTGTCTCCACCGTTCATACGTCTCCTCTCCTTTGCGACCTCCTAAAGGTTAAACTCCATGTGCCTTCCTCCGGATCCAATGAATATCGGTTCTTTGCACTAGATTTGATGACCTAGATCTCTTCCTCTCCAGCTGATCTAATGACAATTATGTTCCCTCCTGAGCTTTAGAAATTATTCCTTCCCCTTGGAATATTTTTCGAAGTTTTCAAAGGCCTCAACCTTCACTTCCCCTGCGAGCTCAATTCCTTTTAATCTTTCCTGTGTTCTAGGAACATTGTCCCTCCTAAGCTTTTTTGACTGTGAAACCTCGAAGGGTTTCTTGACCTCCTGCTCCTCTTTATTGTTACTCTGTGCAAAACAACACTATCCTTCCTGATCTTCGAAACTTGAAACTCTAAGGGATTCAACCCTTTCCTTCTCCTTCAAATGGAGATTGGTTCCCTCTGGCAACTTCTTTCTCAAGCACGTTTTGCTTAGCCTACAGGGTGTTCAGTAACCCTGTGAGTGTCTTCCTGTGACACTTCTCCTATCTCAGAACTCGAAAGAGTTCCTTCTGTGCACACTATGCACTTGCTCAATGCCCTCCTGGAAAATCTTCCATAGAACCCTCAGTGATTCTGTTTTCTCGATGCTTTCCTCTACACAGTCTTATCTCCAAGGATTCCTACCGTCCGTTCAGGTTCTCAATGACTTCTTTCCAAATATATTGGCTTTAATTCTTCTAGACTTGACTTCCTCCCTAATTTGAAGGATTTTGAATATTTTGAAGGCTTCGATGGTGTTTTCCAAAATACTTTCTAGTGCCCTCCTGGCACCCTCTATGCTCATCTCCTGGAGTCTTTCGAACTTAAAACAATTTCCCTCTATAAGGACTCCTTGCGCTGGATATGCACACTCTACATACAAAAGTTCTACATTATCTCTTCTGAGCTTCATTTTCTGAACTGAAAGCATTACGTGTCTCTTCCATTTCTTTGCACTTTGTTGCAATTCAAATTAGTTCTGGCACTTGTCAACCTTCTACAATACAAATGCGTAGACGACTAGAATTTGTCAGGCCTTCATTTCTTGACAATTCCTTCATCATTCATAAACAATCCAATTTAAGAAAATGTTTCAATTTCATGAATTTTTCGAGCTCTTCTCATCTTTGTACTTTTTTATGATAGCTCCCTATTTCTTAGTCCTTACCCACGTGACCAAGGGTCGTGACCAAGTGCTAGACTACTAGGTGCTACTCAGGATTTCGACCTTTGAATATTTCGAGACTTTGGGACTTCGGGTTTTGGGGTTTCTGTCCTCGAAGCTTTCATACTTTCTTCCCTCTCCAACCCCCAAAATCCGAAATTCTATTTCCCTTACCCTCCAATTCCACAGAGAAAACCTGTCTCCCACATCCACCGTGGCAAGTGGCACACTCAGGAGGGTCCACGTCACCTTCGGTGATGTCATCGGGTCCCACCACTCTCACTTTTCTTCTCGACCCACTGGAACGTGGTACACACCCATGTGTCCATGTCCATTCCAAGTGAAATCCAATGGTTATACCTCTCTCAGATCCATGGCGTAGATGCTTTCAGTGTTTCGGGCATCCACATAAAGTTGCCCATTCCAGACACACCCCCCCCCCCCTATTAAAGGTAGAAAGGCAAAGGGGGTCTGAAATCCAATCTTGTCTGTAGATACGAGCATCCCAATACAAGCCATCGAAACTTGTGTGATCAATTCTGGACACCCCCCCCGTTGTTAAAGGTAGAACGACGAAGGGGGTCTAGAATGGAACCCTGGGCGTAGATCTGGGCGCCCAGATTCTGGGCGACTAGATTTTCCTACCGCTTAACGAAACACGCATTTGGTGACCCAACTAAGGGTAAGTGGGTTCTTACCCCACTCCTTTTCATTTTTCCACCCAAAGGGGCCTATCTCTTAGGAAAATACCCCCTTTACAAGAATTGGTGATAACACTGGCGAATTCAGGATTTCGCGTATCGCGTTTTCCACACTACTGTGCAACTCCAAACGTTTTTAAACCTTGTGCACGTTCTCCAGATCTGACGGTTGTGAGGGTTCTCCTTTCCTCCTGAACAGATCATATGGATCCAACACTTCTGGTGTGGAGTTCTCTCTCTCCCTGTGGCCATATACCACACGGACTGCTGTTTTTTTATACCACCACACCTCCTGAGCTTTGTAACACGGTCAAGTAGCCCATTGACACTCAGAAACATTCTGAGGTCTAAAATTAGTCCTCCAGACACAATTTTCTTCTCAAACCCTTGGTCTAAAGACCACTTATCCGGCCCATCTAGGTTCAACATTTAAACCATGGCTTTGATACCATTCTGTAACGCTCCCCCGACCGTCATCCCTAGGGTCGGGCCAATGCTACTATGCAGAACAACAATATCATACTTATTTATATATAACATGAATTTTAAACAAATGAAACACATTTAACTCATAGTAAGCACTAGATTACTGCTAACATGCATATTTAATGGAATTAATAGTAATTCATGATTATAGTGGAATACATAATAAATATAGGCAACATAGGCATGAAAAACATAATTAAAGCATAAGTTGATACTTATCTTTGAAATTGTCGTAATTCCACCAACCACATGTAGGCCTTCCACAAACCTCCCAGCCTTAGACCACGCTTCTCATCAAGCTCAGTAGTGGGTCACCCCCGAGCTGGGACTAAGCTCCACCCAAGGTAAGGAATCCTAGGCTAGGTTGAGGTTACAGGGAAAACACACAATCACAAGGAAGGATTCTCTCCTAGGAACCACTTATGCCCACTTCCCATAGAATATCCTTCCCCACATGCCTGTTCCACCCCAAGAGTATACACCTTCTGTGTCACCTAGATAGTCCTTCGGCTGCTAACCTCCCTTGCCTTGGGTTTCAGCAACAGACCGGACCAGAAATCTCCAAGCTCTGTGGCAGCTACAGGATTCCTTCCAGGAGCTCTCTCCTTCCTCCGCACACTCTCTCTCACTTGGAGAGAGTCGCTCACAGGCCAGGCAACCTGACCTTTGAATCTCAACCACCTCTCTCACCTGGAGAGAGTGTTGTATATAATAGCCAACAAGCCACATGTGGTCAATCACTGCATGACCACCACAATCCACTGGAACCTAGACACGAACACCCCAGAGTAGCAACAGTCAGGCTCAACAGCATGACCCAGCTCAAGAAGAATGAGACACTTTAGTTTCCTCCATCCAGCAACACGGAATAGACTCATGGTTATGGTTTCTCAGGGACGCATGACAAACAATCCATGTAGGGGTTGACTCAGACTCGATGGTTTAGAATAGAGCGGGGTGTACCGGCTTTCCCAAAACAAACACAGGATTTTTTCGGCTGCAGAGATGCACGAGGGTAATCTTACAGAGGTCAGATAGGGTTCATGTTCATACAGTCGGGTAGACTGGAGGAGGAACCCCCATCACGACTCAATTCAGTAGTTTTAACTGCATGCACTTGGGTTGACACTTGTCACCCATGAAATTGCATGCGTTCCTCCCCACTTGGAAGTCACTTGTCATTCCAAAAGAAATTAGGATAAAATATATATTTCACATGGTCTTTTTTGGAATAATATTATGTTACAGGTATGAAATAACTGAGAGGGGGGGGGTGAATCAGTTATTGTAAATTATTAACAATTTATCTCATTTTTTCACTTCGAATCATTAATCTTAGTGGCAGTAAG
>JZKD02S0807931.1:159733-169901 GCA_000966675.3 Picea glauca | reverse complement strand
TCCAGCAGTCGTGTTCCAGCATTCGTTTTAGCATCTACGTTTCAGCCTCTGTGATTCAGCATTTGTGTTTCAACATCTTGTGTTTCAGCATCTACGTTTCAACATCTGAGATTCAGCATTTTTGTTTCAGCACTTTAGCTTCTATGTTCCAGTATTTCTTGTGCGTGTTGTCAACCTTGATTGCTTCATAACCGATTGCCATCAATGACAATCCTTGACCGTCTTCGTCATCTCTTGTGTTGCAGCATTTGTGTCTGTGTTTCAGCATCTGCGTCTCAGCATCTGCGATTGTGTTTCAGCTTCTATGTTCTAACACTTGTGCGTGCTCCATAACCAACCGATTGTCATCAATGACAACCTTAACCTTCTGCGTTAGCTTCTGTGTTCCAGCGATGTTTTAGCACTGTGTTTCAGCGTCTGTGTTTGCATTTGTGTTGTAGCAGTTCGCATTTGTGTTGCAGCAGTTCGCATTTGTGTTGCAGCGTGTTTCAACATCTGTTCTTCATAAACAATCGATTGCCATCAATGACAACCTTGATTATCTACGTCATCTTTGCTGTAGCCATATTTCCAACATATTAATATATTATTCCCAAGGACTTAAGCCCCTGGGCTTAGCCCCTAGGATCAACACTTAGCCCCTCTTCCCACCTTCCAGCCCCCTAATCCCTTACCCACTCTGTGGAAGCTTAGTCCCCCATCACTCATTCATCGTGTTCAGTCTACACGCAATGATGTTTATATTTTTATTAATAATGTGCATAGATACATGTACAAAATCAAGCTCTTGTCCTTCAACACTTAGGTTCTCTGGCCTAATAATCACATAAGCCCACCAGCTTATATAAAATTGGCTCACCAGACTATAAAACATAGTTACAATTTGTAATGTAAGCTTTCTACTTCATAAACATGATTTACAATAGGGCTCGGCCTTGGGGACATTACAATTTAACTAAGAACAATGATATGCAATAAAAATAATTAGATTTTGATTATTTTTCAATATGATCTTTGACAAATCTACTTATAAGCTCAAGTCCATGAATCATAAATATATTAATCTTCAAACTTTATCATTGGTAGGGAAAATTCTTGATCTTTTAAAAATGGTTTTTTTTTTAAATGAAAAATAAAATCAAGTTCATGAACCATAAATATATTAATTTTCTATTTTTAGTGCTAGTTACTTGACTTAAAGACCCCAAAACTACTAAAATTTAACAAAACATTTAATTAGCATTGTACACTAAAGAAATTTTGAGGAAACAAATGTGACTTACCTAAATTGTGTTGACAATCATACTAAAGGCAGGAAATATTGCACATATGGGTAGTGCATGAAGCTCCAAAGTTCCATATTTCAATTTGAATGTTTAAAAAAATCACATAACTATGATCATCATAAGCACATGACAACAAAAATAATATCCTGCAACACATAAATAGGTGCAAATGTATGCATATCAAATTTTTATATCATTCTAACTAAACCCAACAAATACTAAGCAATGAATCACTAAGATAAGTAAAAATTAAAGTTCTAACCTTTTAAGGCCAAAATATAGGTCGTTACATTTACAAATCCCTAGAACACCAATATGATCTAAAATAGACTAACCCATCCTTGCATGTCTTGCCATGTATCTTCCCATTTTAACCTATACAACAATAAATATATCTTTCCATAACATTATGCAAGGAAAAATTCAAATAAGAATGTGGATTGAAATGAAACAAGAATAACAAAAAAATAAACATTTCTCATCACAAGAAATAAAAAACATTTTTTCTAGGGACACATGACTTAACTTCATATCACAAATTTTGTTTCCCTCCAATGACGTGTTTATGACATTTTAATTCCAGGTGAAAAAGTTTGCATGCCTTGCCATGCCATGCCTTTTCATCCCTTGCCCTTCCTTGCCCTACCATGCCATTTCATGCCTTTCCTTCCCACGTCATGCCAATCCATGCATTGCATTCCCTTGCATTTACTTGTCATGCTATGCCATGCCATGCATTTCCTTTCCATGCCATGCCTTTCCTTTCCATGTCATTCCATGCCATGCCTTGCCTTACCATGCCTTGCATTTCCAAGCCATGCCATGCCATGACATGACATGACATGCATTTCCTTGTCATGCCATGCCTTGCCTTGCCATGCCATGCCTTCCCATGCCTTGCCTTGCCTTTCCATTCCATGCCATGTCATGCATTGCATTGTCTTCCCTTGCCTTTCCATGTCATTCCATGCCTGGCCTTTCCATGCCTTTCCTTCCCAAGCCATGCCATGCCATGCCTTGAATTTACATGCCATACCTTGCCTTTCCTTGAGTTTCCATGCCATGCGTTGCCTTATGATGCCATGCCTTACCTTTCATTTCCAAGCCATGCCTTGCCTTCCAATTCCATGCCTTTCCATGTCATGCCTTTCCTTTACATGCCATGCCTTTCCATGCCATGCCTTGTCTTTCCATGCCATGCCATGCCATTTCTTGCCTTTCCATGCCTTGCCTTGCCTTGGCATGACATTCCATTCCATGCCTTGCATTTCCTTTCCTTGACATGTCATGTCTTTCCTTGCTTTGCGATGCCATCCCATGCCTTGCCTTGCCATACCTTGCCTTGACAATCCTTTCCTTGCAATGCCTTGCCATCCCATGCCTTGCCTTTCCATGTCATGCCTTTCCTTTCCTTGACTTTCCATGTCATTCCTTTCCTTGCCATGCCATGCCATGTCATGCCTTGCATTTCCTTGTTATGTCATGCAATCCCATGCCTTGCCATGTCATGCCTTTCCTTGCCATTTGTTGTCTTTCCAAGCCATCCCATGCCATGCCATTCCATGTCATGGCTTTCCTTGTCATGTCATTCCTTGCCTTACGTTTAGCTTTCATTCCATGCCTTGCCTTGCCATGCCATTCCTTTCCTTACCTTTAGTTGTCATTCCATGCCTTGCCTTGCAATGCCATGAAGTGTCTTGCCTTGCCTTTCCTTTCCATTCCATGCCATGGCATGCCTTGCCTTTTCATACCTTCCCTTGACAATCCATGCCATATGTTGCCTTTCCATGCCATGCCTTTCCTTTCGATTCCAAGACATGCCATGTCTTTCCTTGCCTTGCTATGTCATGCCTTTCCTTTCCTTGACTTGTCATGCCATGCCTTGCCTTTCCATGCCATGCCTTTCCTTTCCATGCCTTGCCTTGCCAAGCCATGTCATGCCTTTCCTTGACATCCCATGCCTTGCCTTTCCTTGCCATGCCTTGAAATGCGATGCCTTTCCATGCCATGCCATGCCTTTCCATGCCATGCCATGCCTTGCCTTTCCTTGCTATGTCATGCCTTGCCTTGCCATGCCATGCCATGGCATGTCATGTCTTTCCTTCCCTTGACTTACCTTGCCAATACATTCCATGCCATGTCATGCCATATTGTGCCTTTCTTTGCCATGCCATGGCTTTCCTTTCCTTGCCATGCCATGTCATGCCTTTCCATTCCATTCCATGCCATGCCATGCCTTGCATTTCCTTACCATGCCATGCCTTGCCTTGTCTTGAATTACCATGCCATACCTTGCCTTGTCATGTCATGCCTTGCCTTGCCAGGCCATGTTATGCCTTACGTTTCCATGTCATGCCTTGCCTTACCTTTCCACGCCTTTCCTTGCCAAGCCATGCCTTGTCATGCCATGCCTTTTCTTGCCTTGCCTTGAATTTCTATGCCATGTCACGCCTTGCCATGCCATGAATTTCCTTGCCATGCCATGCCATGCTATGCCATGCCATGCTATACCATGCTATGCCATGCCATGCCATGCTATTCCATGCCTTGCCATGCCATTCCTTTCCTTTCCATGCCATGCCTTGCCTTGTGATGTGTTTCCTTTCCAATCCATGGCATGTCTTTCTTTTCCATGCTATGCCTTTCTTTGCCATGTCATTCCTTTCCTTGACATTCCATGTTGTGTCTTACCTTTCCAAGCCATTCCTTGCCTTGCCATGCCATGCCTTGATTTTACATATCATGTCATGCCTTGCCTTTCCATGCCATGCCTTTCATTTCCTTGCCTTGTCATGCCTTTCCTTTCCTTGAACTATTTCGAGTCTGGGTACGGGAATGGGGGGCATGATGGAGCAGGCACAAGAATCAAAATAGTGTTACACGAGCAAGAAATGAAGTTCACAACTACTTCCCTCATTCAAGATGCAAAATCCATTGTTGAATGGTGTTCTTTAGTAATGGGAGAGGGAAGAAGAACTTGTGAATACCAATCATCTAGGAAAGGAAATGTACATAGATATTTTTTGGAGGTGGTCGATGTAGATCGATCATAGTGGTATGAATGCAAAACAATACAGGGAACTCATGGATTCCATTCAATTCGAACATCAAACAATGCAATAGTTGAAATGAGGATGAGAAAAATCTCTTTCTTATGTGGTCCATGTAGTAGTAATGAATGGGATGATTGTGAATCCACATACTGGGTCGATATATCGGATAGTCTATCACTCCCCATTGGTAAACTTATAACTATGGAATTATCCTAGTTGGAGGAGGACCAATCAAATATTTCAGCAGATTATGATCACCTCTTAGATCTCATACTGCTAGGTTCATTGAAACCTTCTATTAAATTTTTAATAACTAGCATCAATGTTTTATGCTTGGGTCATTTTAGTGGACTCATGTGTTTTCACTCCATTTTTTGCAGGGCACATATACACAATTGATCCGGATTATTTTTAGCACGAAATGAGAGCGAAGATATAATAAAGAAATGCACAGAGATATTGCAGATATTCAATAATATAAAAAAAATGTATCATATATGCAACGATAAACACAGATATACAGTAATACATGATTTCTATTAATCAAAGAAATGTACAGAGACTGTAAAAATACAGAGTGAAAGACTCGCTAGAATGACGATAGGTTATCTCTGAGAAGAGATGTCACGGCTACTCACATTTGCAATAAGATTATTACAATGAGGCTCTGAAGGCATTTTTACAATAAACGGGAATTCCAAAAGTCTTAGACATCCCAAAACCTAACCCTAGGAGATGAAGTGCCAAAATTCATGTGGGCCCCATTGGGTAAGTTAGTACATCAACTTCCCGAGGTCGTAACTTTTGCATACGATCTCCGTTTTAGTCGTATGATATCTCGTTGGAAAGGTATCATCAAGGAGATTCATTTTGGGGGATTAATTATGCATTTTTATATAATTGAGAACCTCTATCTTGAAAATCCTTCATTTATGCCCTCAAAATGGCATCGGAAGTTAAAACATGCTAAAAATAGTAAATTGCCAAAAATGCCAAAAAGTTGTTTTGAGCCAGTTGGAAAAGGTGGGTGGCCATCGATATCCACCTGGATCAATCCTCCCTCCTTAGGAAGAAATGGTCTCCATTGTGTTGAGTTCCCGGGGGAGAAGGAAAATAATTTGTTGAATCTCCATCTTGGTGAGCTGCTTGTCTTGCTGGAGACATCGCGTTGCTCAATTTGTGGAAGTCTATCAGAAACTTGTTGAGGTTGAGGCTATTCAAAAAGTCAAGATACATGAGAGGACGGTGTGCAGAAGGAATCTTTACACTTTTATGCAACCTTGTCGACCTGCTTCTATTGGATAGAAGGTGCTTGGGGAAAGGTTGTAGTGGTTGCAGTGTCCTTTTGTCCTTTTGTCCTTTTGAATAGATTGTGAAGAAGCTGAATTTTGAAGTATGAGATACTACCTTGCGACACTTTTTAGGTGGAACAGTAGTCGAAACTACCTTTGGTATTCTGTAGTGATGACCCCCCAAAGTAACAATGAAACTACAGGGTCGAGACTCATAGACAACATGGCGTTTCCACATACATGGTTGGCCCAAGAGCACATCATAGACATCCAGTGGGGAAACATCACATAATACCTCATCCTTGAAGGGTTGGATGCCGTATGATAATCGACACTGTTGGCTGACACAGAGATCTCGTCCTTGGCAAAGCCACCCAATGTTGTATGGGTGTGGTGTTGTCGACAATCCCAATTGTTTGACGACCTCTGCTAAGATGAGTTTCTTCTGGCTTCCGCTATCAACAATAAAATGCAGCGGGGTCCCCTTCACCCACATCTGTGAATGAAAAAGGCACTCCCCCTCTTCAGGATATGTTGGTTCTTCTGGTTGAATTGTTGCAGTGGGGTTTGCGTCAATGATCTGTCCTTTACCATTATTTTTAGAATCATATTATGAATCAGGGTTCGGCTCTTTGTGTTTGATCTCGGCCACTAATGACTATTTTTAGAGACATTCATCGGTATTGTGCCAGTGGCTTTTGTGGAAATCACACCATTTTTCGGTTTCCTTCTTTGTCTTCCCGTGACCCTTCTTTTCCTGTGTCTTGGACTAGTTTTTGGGAAACTGTTTGTTAAGGCCGTATTTGTCATACTTTGGTTGTTGTGGATTTGCAGACCCGAACTCCCATTTGTTTTGGTGCTTAAATTTCTGCTCAATTTTAACAGCATATCGATAAGCAACACCGAGTGATGAGATGTCCAGAAAATCCATTTCAGTCTGGATGTATCTGTGTAGAGCCCCACAGTATTTCAAAACCAAATGTCGCTTGGAGTCTTTGATACCCAGCATGGTGTGCAAGGTATGGAAGGTATTGGTGAACTCCATAACTACTTGAACTCCATAACTGCTTGGCCCCTCTCTTGTTGCATTTTGGTCCATCTCATGTACTAGTCCTCATAGTTGCCAACAGGGTAATACTGTTCCTTTATCGCATCCACAAAAAAATCCCAAGTGGGATCGGCCCCATATATTCCAGATTCCTCTATGGAACTTTTCTCCTAGTAAGTTTCCCACCAATGTTTGACATGAGGGAGAGCTTTAAGGAGTGCGAAGGTGATATTTTCTTTGTCAGAAAAATTGTGAACAGAGAAATAACCTTCTAGCAGAGTTAACCATTTTTCTAGGGCTTCTGCATCTATTTGTCCTTCAAATACAGGAATGCCAAAGCTAACTTGTACCTTGAAAGGTGAGGTGCCTCCAAAGTGGCTGCTTGATGAAGATGTGCCTGATTCTATCAGCAAGCGTTGAAGGATGTGGGAAAAATTCTCCATCATTTTGTCCCTCTATCGCATGAGAGCTTGCTCAAGCAACAGATTGATAGGATCATCTGCTCTGTTGTTTTTCTTTTCTTCCACCATTGAGGGTTTCTTGGGTGTGCGAGAGCGGTTTTATTCAAGGGAGACAATATCGAGACTCAACTTTCTATACTTGGACCTCCTCGTGGACATGCACTGAAAAAATGATCAAGAGCATCCTGCTCTGATACCACTGATTCAGATTATTTTCAGCATGAAATGAGAGCGGAGATATAATAAAGAAATGCACAGAGATATTGTGGATATTCAATAATATAACAAAAATGTATCAGAGATGCAACCATAAACACAGATATATAGTAATACACAATTTCTATTAATCAAAGAAATGTACAGAGACTGTAAAAATACAGAGTGAAAGACTCGCTAGAATGGCGACAACTTATCACTGAGAAGAGATGTGACGACTACTCGCATTCACAAGAAGATCATTACAATGAGGCTCTAAAGGCATTTTTACAATAAATGGGAATGCCAAAAGTCTTGGACATCCAAAAACCTAACCCTAGGAGATGAAGCACCAAAAGTCATGTGGGCCCTGTTTGGGTAAGTTAGTACATCAACTTCCCGGGGTCGTAACTTTTGCATACGATCTCCGTTTTAGGCGTATGATAGCTCGTTGGAAAGGTATAATTTAGGAGATTCATTTTTGGGGCTCAATCATGACTTTGTCTATAATTGAGAACCTCAATCTCGAAAAACCTTCATTTAGGCCCTCAAAATGGTCCCGGAAGTTAAAACCTGCTAAAAATAGTAAATTGCCAAAATTGCTAGAAAGTTGTTTTGAGCCAGTTGGAAAAGGTGGTTGGTCACCGATATCCACCTGGATCAACAGTGGTTTCCACAAGGGGTAATGAGTGGGGCACTAACTATTGCCTGACACGTTGCTTAGAGGGAAGGAAAACCCTCTTGTGATCAGTAACAAACTCCGAAGGCATTGAATTTCCAATTGGGTTGATGGTTATTAAAGGAGAATATCTAACACAGGATGAAAGAATATGGAAGAAAGGTGGTTATATATATCTATATTATAGACCAGGTGAAGTTGTATACCACTTTACAAACTTGGTTGTTGCTACAAACCTCCAACTACAAACAATGCCAAGTAAGAACTCATCAAAGGTATGATACTTATTGCCTTACACTGAGCACGGGAAGTTAATGGAGACCGTCAGTATTAGAAGTGATCCCGACAGTCTACTTGAATGACCATAGGTATGCAAAAGGAATAATTGAACAAATTTTTCAGATTTATAAATGATTGAAATTTTGGCTTCATTTTATGGTTGTTATGGTATTCTTGTATTTTGTGGTTCTTTTTTGTTCTTAGGGAAGTATGTCTATCCTTCCCTTGCCTTTCATTTCTTTGCTTTCCTATCCTTTTCTTTCCTTTGCTTTCCTTCCTTGCATAGTCTTGCCTTGCCTTTCCCTACCTTGTATTGGCTTGGATTTCATTTCCTTGCCTTACCTTGCCTTGCTTTTCCATACCTTTCCTTTCATTTCCATACCAAGTTATGCCTTGCCTTACCAAGCCATGCCTTACCTTTCCATGTCATTCCTTGCCATGCCTTGCCTTTCCATGCCATGCCTTTCATTGTCATGTCATATCATGCCATGCCTTGCCTTTCCATGTGTTGGCATAGAGTGGGCAGACCCAAGGTTCAACATTAGTTCACCAACAAAACCCTATGATACCGACCCTTTTGGCATCACCCACAAGCAGGTGAAGTCTCACCTAAGGTATCTATGGGGATTGTAGGAACCAGGTTTCCACAGTCATGGAGGAATGGGAGACATTCATCATATTATTTATACTTAACATTCATTCATTGTATCATATGTGCAGAAACATCATATAACATATTCATACTAACCATTCATACAATATATGTGAACCATAAATAAAACATAAAAGAAACTAATCAAAACACATCATACATCATAATACATATATTTAATGTGGTTCACCCAAGATGGGATACGTCCACAATGACTAGCTTCTTCATTTTATTGTTCGGGCATTCATTACAAAAGATGCGCATTTTTCTCATATAGTATGCTTCTAATAGATCCAAAATGCCCTAGACGCTCTCTTAGTCTCTTATTTTCACTACCATACTACAGTTTGTCACAACATACATTCACTTAGCTCTTGACTTCACTACCAAAACATGCTCTCTAAAGACATACTCATCGCACCCCCTAACTCGAAAACCTTTTACATATTTATACTTTTACATTAGGGCTTATCCCGTTACAATGTGGACAAAAATGCCCAACTACTTCTAACTAACTTCCGCCTTTCACGTGCGTTGACTTTTGAAAATGCGCCAAATTCCTTCCTTTCTTCTGCACGTGTTGTTCCTTAGTCGATTTGTCACACAATTTGCTCCTTCTCGATTCCAAAAACTATTATCAAGATGTCTTGCTCCAATAGGTCCCCAACACTCACTTGTGGCTTGTCCCGAGCCACTTTAGGCCTTCTTCCACGTCTCCATGAAATTTTGGAACATTTCTCTTGCAGTCGTGATCTTTTCCTTTACTTTTGTTTCCTGCTGCAAAATACCCTATGTTGTCTCTGCAGTAATGTGGGTCTTCATCTTCTCTATTCTCTCTTGCACTACCTGCTTCACTATGCCTTTCTCAGTTGTAAGTTCTTGTGTTACCTGGAACACTTCCTCCTGCAACATCTCAATATTCTATGCATGAGCCTGTTGTTCTACTCTCATTTGATTCATGTCTAAGTACATCTACCTATTCTTTGTGATTGTAGCCATGGATGATTTTAGGGGCTAAATTTCGCTCATGGGATAATTTTCCATGGTTTTTCCAAAAATGAGATTCACTATTTTAAAAATGATTCGCCCAAATTCTATAGGATAAAACTATTTTACCTTAAAAATCACCAAAATTTTATAAAAACTATATAAAATCCTTATAAATTTGAATATTTTTACAAAAATATCACCAAACATTTATAGTTGGCATATGAAGGATTAGT